>JADPMQ010000055.1:0-20000 GCA_018894105.1 Jacaranda mimosifolia | reverse complement strand
AAATTTTTTGAACTCGAAATTTCAAGAAATTTGCCAATGGGTATGTAAATGATTTTTTTGGAATGAAAATATTTTATTTTCTATTCACAATTTTAGAGGCAACCACACCAAAGTCCTCACGCTCACTCACACACACATATACACTCACACACACATATACACCCACACACTCAGACACACCCACACACACACCCACACACTCAGACACACACACACATATACACTCATTCACGCTCACACACTCGCACACACACACACACGTTCAAAAATGAATGAATAAGCAAGAAAATTTAATAAACAAGATATTTAGTCGTATTTTCATTATTTACGTCATATATGTTAAGGATTTTCAGCCATATTTTTACTAATTTTTATTTTTCGAACTCGAAATTTCAAGAAATTTGTTAGGGGGTATGTATATAATTTTTTTTGAAGCAAAATATTTTATTTTCTATTCATAATTTCAGAAACACCCACACCCAAAATCCACACTCACACACACACACACACACTCACTTATGCACACATACACACACACATTCAAAAACAAATGTATAACCAAAAAAATTTAATAAACAAGATATTTGGTTGTATTTTTATTATTTACGTCATATATATTAAGAATTTTCGGCTATATTTTGACTATTTTCAATTTTTTGTACTCGAAATTTCAGGAAATTTGCGAAGGGCATGCATATAATTTTTTTTTAAGTAAAATATTTTCTTTTCTTTTCACAATTTCAGAGACACCCATACCGAAATCCGCACGCACATACACTCACACACACACACTCACGCACACACACACAATCACATTCACCCACACACACACATACAGACACACTCACACACACACACACAAACTCACTCACACACACAAACACACACACACACACACACAAACAAACTCATACACAAACTCTCACACACACACACACTCACACACACACACATACACTCTTGCTCACATACTCACACACACACACACACTCACACTCTCTCTCACACACACATACACTCTCGCACACACACACACACACTCGCACACAAACTCACACACACACACACATACACTCATTCACGAACACACACTCGCACACACACACATTCAAAAATAAATGAATAAGCAAGAAAATTTAATGAATAAGATATTTAGTTGTATTTTCATTATTTTACGTCATATATGTTAAGGATTCTCAGCCATATTTTTACTAATTTATATTTTTTGAACTCAAAATTTCAAGAAATTTGCCAAGGGGTATGTATATGATTTTTTTTGAAGTAAAATATTTTATTTTTTATTCACAACTTCAGAGACACCCACACCCAAAAACCTCACGCACATACACACTCAGACACACACACACACACACACGCTCACACTCATATAGTCACACACACTCACACACACACGCTCACACTCATATAGTCACACACACTCACACACACACACACACACGCTCACACTCATATAGTCACACACTCACACACACACACACACACGCTCACACTCTCACACACACACACACACACTCACACAGACACAGACACAGACACACACACAAACGCATTCACTCGCGCATACACGTTCAAAAATAAATGAATAAGTGAGAAAATTTAATAAACAAAATATTTAGTTGTATTTTCATCCTTTACGTCATATATCTTAAGGATTTTCAGCCATATTTTTTCTACTTTAAAATTTTTGAACTCGAAATTTCAAAAAATTTGCCAAGGGGTGTGTGTATGATTTTTTTTAAAGCAAAAATTTTTATTTTCTATTCACATTTTCGGAGACACCCACACCAAAGTCCTCACGCGCGCACACACACCCTCACTCACACACACGCACACACTCACACTCACACACACACACACTCACACTCACACACTCACACACATATACACTCATTCACGCACACAAACACGTTCAAAAATAAATGAATAAGCAAGAACTTTAATAAACAAGATATGTAATTGTATTTTTATTATTTACGTCATATATGTTAAGGATTTTCGGCCATATATTTACTACTTTAAATTTTTTGGACTTGAAATTTCAAGAAATTTGCCAAGGGTTATGTGCATGATTTTTTTTTAAGCAAAATATTTTATTCTCTATTCACAATTTCAGAGACACCCCTACCAAAATCCTCACGCGCTCGCACACACACACACAGACACACTAACACACACACACATTCTTGCACACACACGTTCAAAAATAAATGAATAAGCAAGAAAATTTAATAAACCAGATATTTAGTTGTATTTTAATTATTTACATCATATATGTTAAGGATTTTTAGCCACATTTACACTAATTTACATTTTTTGAACTCGAAATTTCAAGAAATTTGCCAAAGGGTATGTATATCATTTTTTTTGAAGCAAAATTTTTTATTTTCCATTCATATTTTTAAAGACACCCACACCAAAGTCATCACGCGCACGCACACATACACGCACACACTCACACATAAAAAAACTCACACAGACAAACACAAATTCACAATAAAAAACAAATGTATAACCAAGAAAATTTAATAAACAAGATATCTGATTGTATTTTTATTATTTTATTTTCTATTCACAATTTCAGAGACGACCACACCAAAATCCTCACGCGCACACACACACACTCACACTCGCACTCACACACACACTCACACACTGACACACTCACACACATACACTCATTCACGCACACACACTCACACACAAACGCACATACACTCTCACACAAACACACACACGCTCACACTCACACACACACACACACACACTCACTTACGCACACTCACACACACACACACACACACACACTCACATTCAAAAACAAATGTATAACCAAGAAAATTTGATAAACAAGATATTTTGTTGTATTTTTATTATTTATGTCATATATATTAAGGATTTTCGACTGTATTTTGACCGCTTTCAATTTTTTGAACTTGAAATTTCAAAAAATATGCCAAGGGGTATGTATATGATATTTTTTTAAGCGAAATATTTTATTTTCTATTCACAATTTCTGAGACACCCTCACTAAAATACTCATGCGCGCGCACACACACACACTCATGCACACACACGTTCAAAAATAAATGAATAAGCAAGAAAATTTAATAAACAAGATAATTAGTTGCATTTTAATTATTTGAGTCATATATGTTAAGGATTTTTAGCAATATTTTTACTAATTTATATTTTCTAAACTCGAAATTTCAAGAAATTTGCCAAAGGGTATGTATATGTTTTTTTTTCAAGCAAAAATTTTATTTTCTATTCACAACTTTAGAGACACCTATACCAAAATCCTCACGCGCGCACACACACACACACTCACACACACACACACTCACATACACACACGCACTCACACAAACACACGCACACTCATACACACACACACACACACTCACACACCCACCCACCCACACACACCCACAAACCCACACAAACCCACACACAGACACACACACAAACTCGCAGACACACGCACAAATTCATTCACACACACACACACACACACACACACACTCGCGCACACACACGTTCAAAAGTAAATGAATAAGCATGAAAATTTAATAAACAAGATATTTAGTTGTGTTTTCATTATTTACGTCATATATGTTAAGGATTTTTGGTCATATTTTTACTACTTTAAATTTTTTGAACTCGAAATTTCAAAAAATTTGCCAAGGGGTACGCATATCATTTTTCTTTGAAGCAGAAATTTTAATTTCTATTCACAATTTTAGAGACAGCCACACCAAAATTCTCACGCTCACACGCACACGCACACATACGCACAACCACACTCACATATAAACTCACACACTGACACACTGACACACACACACTCATACATAAACTCACACACACACAAACATACACTCATTCACGCGCACACACACACACACTCACTCTCTCACAAACACACTCACTCAAAGGCACACTCACACACTCACTCAAAGGCACACTCACACACACACGCACAAACTCACACACACACATTCAAAAATAAATGAATAAGCAAGAAAATTTAATAAACAAGATATTTAATTGTATTTTAATTATTTACGTCATATATGTTAAGGATTTTCAAACATATTTTTACTAATTTATATTTTCTGAACTCGAATTTTCACAAAATTGGCCAAAGGGTATGTATATGATTTTTTTTAAGCAAAAAATTTATTTTCTATTCACAATTTCATATATGCCCACACCAAAATCCTCATGCGCACACACACACATTCACACTCACACTCATACACACACACACACAAACTCACAAACACACACACACATACACTCACGCACACACAATCACACACACTCTCATATTCAAAAACAAATGTATAACCAAGAATATTTACTAAACAAGATATTTGGTTGTATTTTTATTATTTACGTCATATATATTAAGAATTTTCGCCTATATGTTGACTACTTTCAATTTTTTAAACTTGAAATTTCAAGAAATTTGCCAAGTGGTATGTATATAATTTTTTTTTTAAGTAAAATATTTTATTTTCTTTTCACAATTTCAGAGACACCCACACCACAATCATCACACACACACATTCACACCCGCATACACACACACACACTCACACACACACACTCGCGCACACATAAATGAATAAGCAAGAAAATTTGGTAAACAAGATATTTAGTTGTATTTTAATTATTTACGTCATATATGTTAAGGATTTTCTGCCAGATTTTTACTATAAATTTTTTGAACTCGAAATTTCAAGAAATTTGCCAAGTGGTATGTATATGATTTTTTTTGAACCAAAAATTTTATTTTCGATTCTCAATTTCAAACACACCCACACCAAAATCCTCACGCGCGCACACACGCACACACACTAACACACACACATACTCACACACACACACACTCACACACAAACACACATACACTCACACACACACACACACTGACACACTCGCACTCACCCACTCACAAACTAACTCTCTCTCTCTCTCTCTCTCACACACACACACTTATTCACGCACACACAGTTGCACTCACACACATACAAAAATAAATGAATAAGCAAGAAAATTTAATAATCAAGACATTTAGTGGTATTTTCGATATTTACGTCATATATGTCAAGGATTTTCAGCCATATTTTTACTAATTTACATTTTTTGAACTCGAAATTTCAAGAAATTTGCCAAGGGGTATGTATATGATTTTTTTTGAAGCAAAATATTTTATTTTCTATTCATAATTTCAGAGACACCCACACCCAAAATCCTCACGCGCATACACACACACACACACACACACACACACTCACTTACTCACACGCACACTCACACACACACACACACACGCTCACATTCAAAAATAAGTGTATAACCGAGAAAATTTAATAAACAAGATATTTTGTTGTATTTTTATTATTTACGTCTTATATATTAGGGATTTTCGACTATATTTTGACTACTTTCAATTTTTTGAACTCGAAATTTCAAGAAATTGGCATAGGGGTATGTATATGATTTTTTTTGTAGCGAAATATTTTATTTGCTACTAACAATTTCAGAGACACCCCCACCAAAATTCTCACTCTCTCTCACACACAAACACACTCGCATATGTACGTTCAAAAATAAATGAATAAGGAAGAAAATTTAATAAACAAGATATTTAGTTGTATTTTAATTATTTACGTCTTATATGTTAAGGATTTTCAGCCATATTTTTGCTAATTTATATTTTTTGAACTCGAAATTTCAAGAAATTTGCCAAGGGGTATGTGTATGATTTTTTTTGAAGCAAAAATTTTATTTTCTATTCACAATTTCAGAAACACCCACACCAAAATACTAATGTGTGCACACACATACACTCATACACACACGCACGCACACTCACACTCACTCACACTCACACATAGATTCTCGCACACACACATACACTAACACAGACACACGCACATACACACACACACACACACTCAGGCGAACACACACGTTCAAAAATAAATGAATAAGCAAGAAAATTTAATAAACAAGATATTTAGTTGTATTTTAATTATTTACGTCATATATGTTAAGGATTTTCAGCCTTCTTTTCACTAATTTATATTTTTTGAACTCGAAATTTCAAGAAATTTGCCAAGGGGTATGTATATGATTTTTTTGGAAGCAAAAATTTTATTTTCTATTCACAATTTCAGAGACACCCGCAACAAAATCCACACGCGCGCACACACACACACACAAACACACACACACTCACACACACACAAACACAAACACAAAGTCACACTCACACACACACACAAAAACACACACTCGTACACACACACACAAAAACATACACTCGTACACACACACACATACACACACTCACGTTAAAAAATAAATGAATAAGCAAGAAAATTTAACAAACAAGATATTTAGTTGTATTTTCACTATTTGCGTCATATATGTTAAGGATTTTCGGCCATATTTTTACTACTTTAAATTTTTTGAACTCGAAATTTCAAGAAATTTGCCGAGGGGTATGTATATGATTTTTTTAGAAGCAAAAATTTTATTTTCTATTCACAATTTCAGAGACACCGACAACAAAATCCTCACGCACACACGTACACACACTCACACACATAGATGCACACTCACACTCACACACACAGATGCACACTCACACTCACACACACACACACACTCGCCCTCTCACACACACACTCACTCAAAGTCACACTCACACACACATGCACAAACTCACAAACACACACTCACTCACGCACAGACACTCACACACACACGTTCAAAAATGAATGAATAAGCAAGAAAATTTAATAAACAAGATATTTAGTTGTATTTTAATTATTTACGTCATATATGTTAAGGATTTTGAGACATATTTTTACTAATTTATATTTTTTGAACTCAAAATTTCAAGAAATTGGCCAAGGGGTATGTATATGATTTTTTTTAAGCAAAAATTTTATTTTCTATTCACAATATCACGCGCACAAACACACACACACACTCACACTCAGACACACACACAAAACTCACACACACACACACACACAAAACTCACACACACATACATACTCACAAACACACACACATTCATACACACACAAACTCACACACACACACACACACATACACTCACACACACACACACAATCACACACACTAACTTACGCACACGTACACACACACACGCACACTCTCACATTCAAAAACAAATGAATAACTAGGAAAATTTACTAAACAAGATATTTGGTTGTAGTTTTATTATTTACGTCATATATATTAAGAATTTTCGCCTATATTTTGACTACTATCAATTTTTTGAACTCGAAATTTCAAGAAAATTTCCAAGGGGTATGTATATAAATTTTTTTGAAGTAAAATATTTCATTTTCTTTTCACAATTTTAGAGACACCCACACAAAAATCCTCATGCACACACACACACACACACACTCACACACACGCTCGCGCACACATAAATGAATAAGCATGAAAATTTGGTAAACAAGATATTTAGTTGTATTTTCATTATTTACGTCATATATGTCAAGGATTTTCGGTCAAATTTTTACTACTTTAAATTTTTTGAACTTGAAATTGCAAAATATTTGCCAAGGGGTATGTGTATGATTTTTTTTGAACAAAATTTTTTATTTTCGATTCAAAAATTTCAAAGACACCCACACCAAAATCCTCACACGCACACACTGACACACACACACACACTCACACACACACACACACACATTCACACACATAAACTCTCACACACACACATACACTCATTCACGCACACACACTCATATATAAACTCACACACACACACACACACACTCACCCACTCAGACATCACTTCTCTCACACACACAGACACATACACTTATTCACGCACACACATATGTTCAAAAATAAATGAATAAGCCAGAAAGTTTAATAATCAAGATATTTAGTGGTATTTTCAACATTGACGTCATATATGTCAAGGATTTTCAACCATATTTTAACTAATTTACATTTTTTGAACTCCAAATTTCAAGAAATTTGCCAAGGGGTATGTATATGATTTTTTTGAAGCAAAATATTTTATTTTCTATTCACAATTTCAGAGACACCGCCACCAAAATCCTCACTCACACACACACACACACACTCTCTCTCTCACACACACACACATACATACTCACGCACACACACTCGTACACATACGTTCGAAAATAAATGAATAAGGAAGAAAATTTAATAAACAAGATATTTAGTTGTATTTTAATTATTTACGTCTTATATGTTAAGGATTTTCAGCCATATTTTCACTAATTTATCTTTTTTGAACTAAAAATTTTAAGAAATTTGTCAACGGGTATGTATATGATTTTTTTTGAAGCAAAAATTTTATTTTCCATTCACAATTTCAGAGACACCCACACCAAAATACTAATGCGTGCACACACATACACTCACACACACACACACTCACTCACACTCATACACTGACACACACACACACACACACACACTCACACACTGACACACACACACATACACTCACACACACACACACACACACGCATACACACACACACACATACTCACGCGAACACACTCGCACACACACGTTCAAAAATAAATGAATAAGCAAGAAAATTTAATAAACAAGATATTTAGTTGTATTTTATTTATTTACGTCATATATGTTAATGATTTTCAGCCATATTTTCACTAATTTATATTTTTTGAACTTGAAATTTCAAGAAATTTGCCAAGGGGTATGTGTATGAGTTTTTTGTTAAGCAAAAATTTTATTTTCTATTCACAATTTCAGAGGCACCTGCAGCAAAATCCTTACGCGCGCGCACACACACACACACACACTGTGACGCACACAAACACACTCACACTTGCACACACACAAATACAAAGTCACACTCACACACACACGCACCCACACATACACCCACAAACTCACACACACATGCACCCACACACACACCCACAAACTCACACACACACCCAAAAACTCACACACACACACACACACACAAACTCACACACACACACATGCACACACACACTCGGGCACACACACATTCGAAAATAAATGAATAAGCAAGAAAATTTAATAAACAAGATATTTAGTTGTATTTTCATTATTTGTGTCACATATGTTAAGGATTTTCGGCCATAATTTTACTATTTTAAATTTTTTGAACTTGAAATTTCAAGAAATTTGCCAAGGGGTATGTATATGATATTTTTTTAGGCAAAAATTTTGTTTTCTGTTCACAATTTCAGAGACACCCACACCAAAATCCTCACGCGCACATGCACACGCACACACACACTCACACACACACACACACACACACACACACACACTCTGACACACTCACACACTCACTCAAAGTCGCACTGACACTCACTCACACACGCACAAACTCACACACACACACACACACTCACTCACGCACAGACACTCACACACTTACAAATTTATATTTTCTGAACTCGAAATTTGAAGAAATTGGCCAAGGGATATGTATATGATTTTTTTTAAGCAAAAATTTTATTTTATATTCACAATTTCGGAGACATCCACACCAAAATTCTCACGCGCACAAACACACACACGCACTCACACTCACACACACACACACACATTCACACACACACACACACTTACACACACACTCACTTACGCACACACACACACACACTCACATTCAAAAACAAATGTAGAACTAGGAAAATTTAAGCAAGAAAATTTAATAAACAAGATATTTGGTTGTATTTCTATTATTTACGTCATATATATTAAGAATTTTTGCCTATATTTTGACTACTATCAATTTTTTGAACTCGAAATTTCAAAAAATTTGCTAAGGGGTATGTATATAAAAATTTTTGAAGTACAATATTTCATTTTCTTTTGACAATTTCAGAGACACCCACACAAAAATCCTCACACACACACACACACACACACACAAAATCACACACATATACACACACACACGAACTCACTCACTCACTCACACACACGCACGCACATAAATGAATAAACAAGAAAATTTGGTTAACAAGATATTTAGTTGTCTTTTCATTATTTACGTCATATATATCATGGATTTTCGGCCAGATTTTTACAACTTTAAATTTTTTGAACTCGAAATTGCAAAAAATTTGCCAAGGGGTATGTATATGATTTTTTTTAACAAATTTTTTTTATTTTTGATTCAAAAATTTCAAAGACACCCACACCAAAATCGTCACGCGCACATACTCACACACTGACACACACACACATACTCACACACACACTCACACATAAACTCACACACACACTCACACACGCACACACACTCACATATAAACACACATGCACACACTCACCCACTCACACACCAACTCTCTCACACACACAGACACAGACATAGACACACACACACACATATACACTTATTCACGCACACACACATGTTCAAAAATAAATGAATAAGCAAGAAAGTTTAATAATCAAGATATTTAGTGTTATTTTCAACATTTACGTCATATATGTCAAGGATTTCCAGGCATATTTTAACTAATTTACATTTTTTGAACTCGAAATTTCAAGAAATTTGCCAAGGGGTATGTATATGATTTTTTTGAAGCAAAATATTTTATTTTCTATTCACAATATCAGAGACACCCACACCGAAAATCCTCACGCGCATACATACACACACATATACTTACTTATGCACACGCACACTCTTTCACACACACACACACACATATTAAAAAATAAATGTATAACCAAGAAAATTTGCCAAGGGGTATGTAAATGATTTTTTTTGAAGCAAAAATTTTATTTTCTATTCACAATTTCCGAGACACCCACACCGAAAATCCTCACACGCATACACGCACACACACATACTCACTTATGCACACGCACACTCACTCACATACACACACACTCACATTAAAAAAAGATGTATAACTAAGAAAATTTGCCAAGGGGGTATGTAAATGATTTTTTTTGAAGCAAAAATTTTATTTTCTATTCACAATTTCAGAGACATCCACACCAAAATCCAAACGCGCGCAAACACAGACACTCTCACACACACACGCACACTCACACTCACACACTCACACATACACTCATTCACACACACACACACACACACACACACACACACACATACACCCCTCACGCATACACACTCGCACAAACACGTTCAAATATAAATGAATAAGCAAGAAAATTTAATAAACAAGATATTTAGTTGTATTTTCATTATTTACGTCATATATGTTAAGGATTTTCAGCCATATTTTCACTAATTTATATTTTTTGAACTCGAAATTTCAAGAAATTTGCCAAGGTGTATGTATATGATTTTTTTGAGCAAAATATTTTATTTTTTATTCACAATTTTAGAGACACCCACACCCAAAATCCTCACGCGTATACACACACACACGCACATACACACATACACTCACGTGAAGACACTCGCACACACACGTTCAAAAATAAATGAATAAGCAAGAAAATTTAATAAACAAGATATTTAGTTGTATTTTAATTATTTACGTCATATATGTTAAGGATTTTCAGCAATATTTTCACTAATTTATAATTTTTGAACTCGAAATTTCAAGAAATTTGCCAAGGGGTATGTATATGAGTTTTTTTAAGCAAAAATTTTATTTTCTATTCCCAATTTCAGGGACATCCACACCAAAATCGTCACGCGCGCACACACAAACACACACACACATACTCACACACACACACTCACACTCACATACACACAAACATAAAGTGACACTCACAAACACACGCACCCCCCCACACACCCACTAACAAACTCGCGCACACAGACACTCACAGACACACACAAACAAACTCGCACACACACACACACAGACTAATTCACACACACAGACACGCACACACACACACACACATTCGCGCACACACACGTTCAATTTATATTTTTAGCCATATTTTTGCTAATTTATATTTTTTGAACTCGAAATTTCAAGATCGTTACCAAGGGGTATGTATATGATTTTTTTTAAGCAAAAATTTTATTTTCTATTCACAATTTTAAAGACACCCACACCAAAATCCTTACGCGCGCACACACATACACACACTCACATGCACACTCACACTCACACTCACACACACCCACACCCACTCATACTCACATACTAACACACACACATACACTCACATGCACATACACACGCACACACACTCACACAAACACACTTGCACACACACGTACAAAAATAAATGAATAAGCAAGAAAATTTAATAAACAAGATATTTAGTTGTTTTTCACTAATTTATATTTTTTGAACTCGAAATTTCAAGAAATTTGTCAAAGGGTATGTATATGATTTTTTTTGAAGCAAAAATATTTTATTTTTTATTCACAATTTTAGAGACACCCACACCCAAAATCCTCACGCGCATACACACACACACACTCACACTCACACATTCACACATACGCACACACACACACACTCCCTTACGCACACGCACACTCATACACACACACACTCACATTCAAAAACAAATTTATTTGGTTGTATTTTTATTATTTACGCTATATATATTAAGGATTTTCGGCTATATTTTGATTACTTTCAATTTTTTGAACTTGAAATTTTAAGAAATTTGCCAAGGGGTATGCATATAATTTTTTGAAGTAAAATATTTTATTTTCCTTTCACAATTTCGAAGACACCCACACCAGAATCCTCACGCACACACACACACACACACACACACTCACAAACACAAACTCACTCACTCACACACACACACACACGCACACACGCACACTCACTCACACACACACGCACACTCACATTCAAAAACAAATGCGTAAGTAAGAAAATTTAATAAACAAGATATTTGGTTATATTTTTATTATTTACATCATATATATTAAAGATTTTCGACTATATTTTGAGTACTTTCAATTTTTTTAAGTCGAAATTTCAAAAAAATTGCCAGGGGTATGTATATAATTTTTTTTGTAACGAAATATTTTATTTTCTATTCACAATTTCAGAGACACTCCTACTAAAATCCTCAGAGGCACACACACACACACACACACACACACACACACACACACTCTAACTCACGCACACTCTCGCGCTCACACATGTTCAAAAATAAATGAATAAGCAAGAAAATTTAATAAATAAGATATTTAGTTGTATTTTCATTATTTATGTCATATATGTTAAGGATTTTCGACCATATTTTTACTACTTTAAATTGTTTGAACTAGAAATTTCAAGAAAATTGCAAAGGGATATGTATATGATTCTTTTTGGAGCAAAATATTTTATTTTCTATACACAATTTCAGAGACACCCACAACAAAATCCTCACGCGCGCGGACCCAAACACACACACTCATTCACACACACACACACACAGACACTCGCACACACACGTTCAAATATAAATGAATAAGCAAGAAAATTTAATAAACAAGATATTTAGTTGTATTTTCATTATTTACGTCATATATGTTAAGGATTTTCAGCCATATTTTCACTAATTTATATTTTTTGAACTCTAAATTTCAAGAAATTTGTCAAGGGGTATGTATATGATTTTTTTGAAGCAAAATATTTTATTTTTTATTCACAATTTTAGAGACACCCGCACCCAAAATCCTCATGCGCATATACACACACTCACACACACACACACACACACACACACTCCCTTACGCACACGCACACTCACACATACACACACACTCACATTCAAAAACAAATGTATTTGGTTGTATTTGTATTATTTATGTCATATATATTAAGGATTTTCGGCTATATTTTGATTACTTTCAATTTTTTGAACTCAAAATTTTAAGAAATTTGCCAAGGGGTATGCATATAATTTTTTTTGAAGTAAAATATTTTATTTTCCTTTCACAATTTCAAAGACACCCATACCAGAATCCTCACGCACACACACACACACACATACGCACACTCACGTTCAAAAACAAATGCTTAAGTAAGAAAATTTAATAAACAAGATATTTGGTTATATTTTTAAAATTTACGTCATATATATTAAAGATTTTCGACTAAATTTTGAATACTTTTAATTTTTTGAAATCAAAATTTCAAAAAAATTGCCAAGGGGTATGTATATGATTTTTTTTGTAGCGAAATATTTTATTTTCTATTCACAATTTCATAGACACTCCTATTAAAATCCTCACAGGCACACACACACACACACACACACACTCACACTCACACTCACACTCACACACACATACATACATTCACACACACACTCACACACACACACACATACACACTCTCACTCACGCACACTCTCGCACACACACACATTCAAAAGTAAATGAATAAGCAAGAAAATTTAATAAATAACATATTTAGTTGTATTTTCATTATTTATGTCATATATGTTAAGGATTTTCAGCCATATTTTCATTAATTTATATTTTTTGAACTCGAAATTTCAAGAAATTTGTCAAAGGGTATGTATATGATTTTTTTTGAAGCAAAAATATTTTATTTTTTATTCACAATTTTAGAGACACCCACACCCAAAATCCTCACGCGCATACACACACACACTCAAACTCACACACACACACACACACACACTCCCTTACGCACACGCACACTCACACATACACACACACTCACATTCAAAAATAAATGTATTTGGTTGTATTTTTATTATTTACGTCATATATATTAAGGATTTTCGGCTATATTTTTATTACTTTCAATTTTTTAAACTCAAAATTTTAAGAAATTTGCCAAGGGGTATGCATATAATTTTTTTTGAAGTAAAATATTTTATTTTCCTTTCACAATTTCAAAGAGACCCATACCAGAATCCTCACACACATACACACACACACACACTCACCCACACACACACGCATACTCACATTCAAAAACAAATGCATAAGTAAGAAAATTTAATAAACAAGATATTTGGTTATATTTTTATTATTTACGTCATATATATTAAAGATTTTCGACTATATTTTGAATACTTTTAATTTTTTGAAATTAAAATTTCAAAAAAATTGCCAAGGGGTATGTATATGATTTGTTTTGTAGCGAAATATTTTATTTTCTATTCACAATTTCAGAGACACTCCTACTAAAATCCTCACAGGCACACACACACACACACACACACACACACTCACACTCACACTCGCACACACACACATACATTCACACACACACACACACATATACACACTCTCACGCACACACACGTTCAAAAATAAATGAATAAGGACGAAAATTTAATAAATAAGATATTTTATTGTATTTCATTATTTATGTCATATATGTTAAGGATTTTCGGCCATATTTTTACTACATTAAATTTTTTGAACTAGAAATTTCAAGAAAATTGCCAAGGGATATGTATATGATTTTTTTTGGAGCAAAATATTTTATTTTCTATTCACAATTTCAGAGACACCCACATAAAAATCCTCATGCGCGCGGACCCAAACACACACTCACACATACACTCATTCACACACACCCCTAACGCACACAAACTCGTACACACACGTTCAAAAATAAATGAAAAGGCAAGAAAATTTAATAAACAAGATATTTGGTTGTATTTTAATTACTTATGTCTTATATGCTAAGGATTTTTAGCTATATTTTTATTAATTTATATTTTCTGAACTTGAAATTTCAAGAAAATTTGCCAAGGGGCACGTATATGATTTTTTTTAAAGCAAAATTTTATTTCCGATTCACAATTTCAGTGACAGCGACAACAAAATCCTCACGCGCACACACACACACACACGCAATAACTCAGACGCACACACACACACACACACACACACAGTGTCAAGCACACACACTCAAATGCACACGTTCAAAAATAAATAAATAAGCAAGAAAATTTAATAAACAAGATATTTAGTTGTATTTTCATTATTTACGTCACATATGTTAAGGATTTTCAGCCATATTTTCACTAATTTATATTTTTTGAACTCGAAATTTCAAGCAATTTGTCAAGGGGTATGTATATGATTTTTTTTGAAGCAAAAATATTTTATTTTTTATTCACAATTTTAGAGACACCCACACCCAAAATCCTCATGCGCATACATACACACACACACACACACACACACACACACACTCCCTTACGCACAAGCACACTCACACACACACACACACGCACATTCAAAAACAAATGTATTTGGTTGTATTTTTATTATTTACGTCATATATATTAAGGATTTTCAGCCATATTTTCACTAATTTATAATTTTTGAACTCGAAATTTCAAGAAATTTGCCAAGGGGTATGTATATGATTTTTTTTAAGCAAAAATTTTATTTTCTATTCCCAATTTCGGGGACATCCACCCCAAAATCGTCACGCGCGCACAAATAAACACACACACTCACACACACACACAAACACACTCACACACACACACACACTCACACTCGCATACACACAAACATAAAGTCACACTCACAAACACACGCACCCCCCCCACACACCGACAAACTCACACACACACATACACACACAAACAAACTCGCACACACACACACAGAGACTAATTCACACACACAGACATGCACACACACACACACACATTCGCGCACACACACGTTTAATTTATATTTTTAGCCATATTTTTGCTAATTTATATTTTTTGAACTCGATATTTCAAGATAGTTGCCAAGGGGTATGTATATGATTTTTTTTAAGCAAAAATTTTATTTTCTATTCACAATTTTAGAGACACCCACACCAAAATCCTTACGCGCGTACACACACACACACACTCACACACCCACACGCACACTCACACTCACGCTCACACACACCCACACCCACTCATACTCACATACTGACACACACACATACACTCACACGCACATACACACGCACACATACTCACACAAACACACTTGCACACACACGTACAAAAATAAATGAATAAGCAAGAAAATTTAATAAACAAGATATTTAGTTGTATTTTCATTATTTACGTCATATATGTTAAGGATTTTCAGCCATATTTTCACTAATTTATATTTTATGAACTCGAAATTTCAAGAAATTTGTCAAGGGGTATGTATATGATTTTTTTGAAGCAAAATATTTTATTTTTTATTCACAATTTTAGAGACACCCACACCCAAAATCCTCATGCGCATACACACACACACTCACACTCACACACACACACACACACATACACTCCCTTACGCACACGCACACTCATACACACACACACGCTCACATTCAAAAACAAATGTATTTGGTTGTATTTTTATTATTTACGTTATATATATTAAGGATTTTCGGCTATATTTTGATTACTTTCAATTTTTTGAACCCGAAAATTTAAGAAATTTGCCAAGGGGTATGCATATAATTTTTTTTGAAGTAAAATATTTTATTTTCCTTTCACAATTTCGAAGACACCCACACCAGAATCCTCATGCACACACACACTCACAAACACAAACTCACTCACTCACAAACACACACACACACGCACACTCACTCACACACACACGCACACTCACATTCAAAAACAAATTCGTGAGTAAGAAAATTTAATAAACAAGATATTTGGTTATATTTTTATTATTTACATCATATATATTAAATATTTTCGACTATATTTTGAATACTTTCAATTTTTTGAAGTCGAAATTTCAAAAAGATTGCCAAGGGGTATGTATTTAATTTTTTTTGTAACGAAATATTTTATTTTCTATTCACAATTTCAGAGACACTCCTACTAAAATCCTCAGAGGCACACACACACACACACACACTCTAACTCACGCACACACACTCGCACACACACGTTCAAATATAAATGAATAAGCAAGAAAATTTAATAAACAAGATATTTAGTTGTATTTCATTATTTATGTCATATATGTTAAGGATTTTCGACCATATTTTTACTACTTTAAATTTTTTGAAGTAGAAATTTCAAGAAAATTGCCAAGGGATATGTATATGATTTTTTTTGGAGCAAAATATTTTATTTTCTATTCACAATTTCAGAGACACGCACACCAAAATCCTCACGCACGCGGACCCAAACACACACTCACCCATACACTCATTCACACACACACACACACACACCCCTCATGCACACACACGTTCAAATATAAATGAATAAGCAAGAAAATTTAATAAACAATATATTTAGTTGTATTTTCATTATTTACGTCATATATGTTAAGGAGTTTCAGCCATATTTTCACTAATTTATATTTTTTTAAACTCTAAATTTCCAGAAATTTGTCAAGGGGTATGTATATGATTTTTTTGAAGCAAAATATTTTATTTTTTATTCACAATTTTAGAGACACCCACACCCAAAATCCTCATGCGCATACACACACACACTCACACTCACACACACACACATACACACTCCCTTATGCACACGCACACTCACACATACACACACACTCACATTCAAAAACAAATGTATTTGGTTGAATTTTTATTATTTACGTCATATATATTAAGGATTTTCGGCTATATTTTGATTACTTTCAATTTTTTGAACTCAAAATTTTAAGAAATTTGCCAAGGGGTATGCATATAATTTTTTTTGAAGTAAAATATTTTATTTTACTTTCACAATTTCAAAGACACCCATACCAGAATCCTCACGCACACACACACACACACACACACTCACATTCAAAAACAAATGCATAAGTAAGAAAATTTAATAAACAAGATATTTGGTTATATTTTTTTTATTTACGTCATATATATTAAAGATTTTCGACTATATTTTGAATACTTTTAATTTTTTGAAATCGAAATTTCAAAAAAATTGCCAAGGGGTACGTATATGATTTTTTTTGTAGCGAAATATTTTATTTTCTATTCACAATTTCAGAGACACTCCTATTAAAATCCGCACAGGCACACACACACGCACACACACTCACACTCACACTCACACTCACACTCACACACACACACACACACACACACACACACATACACACTCTCACTCACGCACACTCTCGCGCACACACAAGTTCAAAAATAAATGAATAAGCAAGAAAATTTAATAAATAAGATAATTAGTTGTATTTTCATTATTTATGTCATATATGTCAAGGATTTTCAGCCATATTTTCACTAATTTATATTTTTTGAACTCTAAATATCAAGAAATTTGCCAAGGGGTATGTATATGATTTTTTTGAAGCAAAATATTTTATTTTTTATTCACAATTTTAGAGACATCCACACCCAAAATCCTCATGCGCATACACACACACACTCACACTCACACACACACACATACACACTCCCTTACGCACACGCACACTCACACATACACACACACTCACATTCAAAAACAAATGTATTTGGTTGAATTTTTATTATTTACGTCATATATATTAAGGATTTTCGGCTATATTTTGATTACTTTCAATTTTTTGAACTCAAAATTTTAAGAAATTTGCAAAGGGGTATGCATATAATTTTTTTTGAAGTAAAGTATTTTAGTTTCCTCTCACAATTTCAAAGACACCCATACCAGAATCCTCACGCACACACACACACACACACACACACACACTCACATTCAAAAACAAATGCATAAGCAAGAAAATTTAATAAACAAGATATTTGGTTATATTTTTTTTATTTACGTCAAATATATTAAAGATTTTCGACTATATTTTGAATACTTTTAATTTTTTGAAATCAAAATTTCAAAAAAATTGCCAAGGGGTATGTATATGATTTTTTTTGTAGCGAAATATTTTATTTTCTATTCACAATTTCAGACACACTCCTACTAAAATCCTCACAGGTACACACACACACACACACTCACACTCACACTCACACACACATACATTCACACGCACACATACACACTCTCA
>JADPMQ010000054.1:0-25000 GCA_018894105.1 Jacaranda mimosifolia | reverse complement strand
TTGACGAGGGGGTGCCAATGCAGTGCCCTGGTTGACAAAACCCAAGGTCGAGTTGCAGTCGATAGGCCGAGCCTATCGACGATTGGGCCACTAAACATCACATCACTGTCTTGGTCGAGTATCATTCGGCTGGACCTATTGGACTGCCTCATATCAATAATAATACTAATAATATTATATAATTATATTATCATAATAATACTATTATTATCATTGATAATATTAATCTTATTATTCTTATGATTAATTATACTAATAATAATAAAATTAATTTAATGTTTATTAGTATCATGTATTATTATTATTAGTAGTAGTAGTAATATTATAATAATAATAATAATAAATTATTATATTAACAATATTTATAATATTATTAATACTATATATTATGAATATAATTAAAATTATTATAATATAATATTTATTATTGTTAATATATCACTAATCATACAATTAATATTATTAATTATAATAGTATCACAAATGATATTAATATATCATCTAATGTTAATAATAACATATTAGTATCAATTAAATATACACACATGCACATATATTTATAAAAAGAAAAAAAGAGAAAGAAAAAAAGTAAGATAGGGACTAAATTGGAACATAAAATCTTATATAGGGACTAAAGTGGAACATAAAACCTTATATAGGGACTAAAGTGAAACATAAAACTAAATTGAAAATTTTGCCCTTAAAAAGTTGCCGGAAAGTTGACTTAGGGACTAGATTGAAACTAAATCCAAACGTTATGGACTAAAAAATGAAGTTTTAAGTTTGAGTACTAAAGTGATTCTAAACTAAAACTTTATGGACCATTTATGACATTTGCCCAAATTCAAATATATGTATAAATTGGTATCATTTCAACAAAAAACAATACTAAACAATATAAGAGATTTCATAAAGGACCATTTAAAGAAATCAAACAAGATTAGCTATTCAATATTAGATATAGGCAATAATTGAAACGGTAAACAACAAAAACATAATTATGAAAATTCAAATTTAAGTATAAATTAGTATCATTTCAACAAAAAATAATACTAAACAATATAAGGGATTTCGTAAAGGACTAGTTAAAGAAATCAAATAAGATTGGTTATTTAATATTTTATCATTATTATTGTGTTTTTATGTGAAGAAGGGTAAATGGGCCAGCCTGTTAGGCTTTACAAACTTCTAAAAGAGCCGAAGTCTAGCTTATTTAGTTAAAATGCTACTTTTTAAGCTTTGATATAGCTTTTTATTAAAAAATATGGAACTTAATGTTTGATCCCTATCTCCACCATTTTAAACCGTCGCATTCAAATCCCCACCTTTGTTCCAATCCTGAAACGGACATTCCAGCTGATTTCTCGATGTTCTGGCAAACCATGGTTGGGATATCCAATCTAGGAAATCTCCCAATTGCAAAGTGCATATTTCATGTGGAAAGGAAATGAGATCAAGTACGCAAACAATTTGGGTCTTGTGAAACTAATTTGTCTTTTAAGCAATAATTTATCCGGAAAAATTCCTTTAGGGATCACAAAATTAGTTGGTTTGGTTGGATTGAACTTTTCCACAAATAATTTGATTGGGTCTTTTCTTGATAACATTGGTTAGTTGAAGTCCTTGAATTCTCATGATTTTTCAAGAAACCACCTCTCAGGTGGTATTCCAACATGCCTAGGCGAGTTAAGCTTCCTTGGAATCTTGAATTTGTCCTACAACAATGTGTGGCAAAATTCCTCCGAGCCCTAAATTGTTGGCTTTCGACAAGTCAACATATATGGGCAATTCAAGTTTGTGTGGGATTCCACCTAATAAATCTTGCCCAAGAGATGAACCCCATCAAGATTCAGATTCTAATGTTGATGGCATCAATACAATGAGCAAGAAGAAGTCCAAAGATGATAAGTTTATAATTGAAGGATTTTACATTGCCTTGGGACTGGTTTTATAGTTGGATTTTGGGGAATATTTGGAACAATATTGTTCAACAATGCAATGAGATGTGTATTTCTCAAGGTGTACGACACTGTTGAAGACTTCGTTCATGTATGTAAGAGTGGAGCTCATTAAGGATCATCCGTGGAGACATTTCCAAAGTGGGTGAATAAAATTTATTCAGTTTCCAATTACGATTTACTCCTTTTCCCCCTAACACTCAAGTACTAAGCTTCATCCATGTCATCCTCTACAGGTGATTCCCCCATCTCAACCTAATGTGTGATTTTATATTATGGAAAACTTGTGATTTCTTTTCAACTATAAGAAGCTCTGTTAGTGTTCCTTCAGTGATCTAGTTTTTTCTTATGTGTGCCTTTCCACTGAAGGTGTCGTCTAGCCCTGCACACATTCTTTTGTGGAAAAAGAGACAAAAGAAAGAGATAGCAAAACAAAAGATCAAGCATTTAGGAAGACTAGACTAACTTGAAATTATAAAAGGAGAAATAAAAGTGTAAATACTAAACATATAAAAAGTTATATTAATAGATTTTAAAAAGATCAACTGAAAACAAATTTTATTGAATAAAGATTGTATATTTGGTATAAATATACCAATATTCATTATGTATTCAAACTAAATACTAATAGATTAACTTATCATTTATTATTATTACACACACACACAGAGAGAGAGAGAGAGAGAGAGAGAGAGAATTAAATTCCATGAATTAATTAGTACATTGCATAAAAACATTAGAATTAACTATTAAACAATATGATGAAAAAGTTTAAAAAATTATATATAAATACTAGGAGTCAACTTAATATAGAAAGTGTTATATATTATATATATGGAAATATGTTGGCATGACGAGAAGAGAAATATGAAAATATGTGAATACATATAATAAGGAGTTACATATACCATACATGGAAATATTTGACATGGCAAAAATGAACAAAATTAACTTATCAACATCATTGCCACATAACATAGATACTCAAACTAAGCTTGAACATCATTTTACTATATATATATATATATATATATTAGATTTTAATGTCTATGGTCAAGTCTGGCAACTTGCTATCACAAAATTATTATAAAAAATGACTAGAAGTTGAATCATGTTTCTCGATCATTCTTTATTCCATCTACCTACTTTCTTTTTGGTTGAGTTAAGAGATTAACACTATGTTTGGTTTATTGCTTTTGGTGCGGAAAAGAAAAGAAAGTGTTAAGAAAAATACCTTTGATTGTTTGATTGGTAAGAAAAATACTAAAGAAAGGAAAATTTAAGGGAAAAATACAGATGCATTTAAGGACAATGAATTTTCCTCTCAATTCTCAAAACGTTGAGGAAAATGAATTTTTCTCGTATTGAAGTACTCTCTTTCATTATCCTACACTTTCATCACTCATCTTTTCCCTATTCCTCTCTTCAATGTTTTCTTTAACAACCAAACAATTTTGAGATTTTATATATCTTTGTTTTCCTTTCCTTTTCCTTAATATTTTCTTTTTCTTGTCAAAATCGTTAAACCAAACATAATGTAAGTGTGAAATTTTGAACAAACTTAATTAATGATGTTGGAATTCTATAAAGTTTGCATTATGCATGTGAAGTGGCCTACCAAACCATACTTATGTTTTGCAATGTCCAAGAGCATGAGTGTTTTTTAAGACATTTTTAGAATGGGCTAGTATTTCTTCAATTTTCAAGTATGATAAATTTTATTTTCTGATAATACACTAATCTACGTTACATTTATGTATCCTTTGCAGTGATCTTGCTAGTCCCAATACATTTTATCTTTTACATGAACTTAGAATTTCAAATAAATGGGTATTTTATATTTTATATTTTGGATATTTTTGTGATTTCTTTCTATTGTTGGAATTAAGCTCCTTTGTGTTCCTTTAGAAAACAGAGTGCACTCTGTTTTGCTAAATTCAAGTTGCTATTTGGTAATCATATTTGTAGTCGGTGGCTTTATAGCTCTATATAAAATACTTGGTGGAAAATATACTGCTGGACATGATTCCAAAGAAATCTTCTTTTGGTCTCTTATACAGTGCATCTTATGGCCCTTTCATTTTTATTTTTTTTAAATTGATATTATTCTATAATATTTATGTAATTATTATATCACCATACAAATAAGATATAGTAATATAAAATTTTGATGTGGCATATTAACCAAACCGAAACTTATTGAAAAGATATATACAGTAAAATTTATATTTTTCTCAAAGTATAAGTAAACATAATTGTATTCATCACATATATTTGATCTCGTTGCTAAAACATAATATTTCAAAATATTTTTCAAAAATTTCTCAAAACAAAAAAAAAAATATGTTCTTAGGGTCTCGGTATAATTTAATTCAGAATTGGTCTCTAATCCCTCAAAACTCGCCGTACCTCTACACCAAAATCAAAATGATGTAAATTTCGTGGGAGGTGCGAAGGACCATAATTTTCCCAAGTGCATTGTTTGACTCAATTCAATGGTCCTTGTGCTGCCTAATCTTTATACACACTGGTCAACTTGTTTCATCTATTAACTGTCAAATTGTAGGATCTAATGGCATAAGTCTCCCACATAATATGAAGATCAGGAGTTTAAGCCCGAACAAGCTCTTGATGCTTGCGCGTGTGTAATATTTAAAAAAAAAAAAATTATGACCCCAACCTCCCACCCATCCCCAATCTCCATTAATCATATAAATTCGATTCTCCAGCACTTCATCACAACCAGAAAGAAAACACACAGACACACACCAAAGTAATTATTTTAAATTGATAAAATAAATAAGGCTAAGTCAAGTCTTCCCCACAGTCTCTATGGCTGACTTTTGCTGTAGAAGTCTATCCCAAATATACTAAAGCTTGCACAATGGGAACAAGAAACAGAAGCGGTCTTTTCTCAAATACATCTCCGCATTCAGCTTTATCTACTCCACTTGATCCCCTCTGAGAAAGCATAATTATACTTATGAAGGTTTTTTCAGCTTATTCCTTCTTTATGTGTTCTATTACTATTAATTTTGAGGTCCACCCATGAAGCAGATAGTGTTTGTAAAAGATACCCAGAGGGGGAGAAACAAGCTCTTCTCAAGATCAAAGACGAGCCTGTTGACACAAATGTCGTCTTTGATCTTGAGAAGAGCTTGTTTCTCCCACTCTGGGCATCTGATTTTACTAGCTTGTTTCTCCAAGGTGTCGACTCTTCTCTTGGAGCGATGAAGAAAACAAAAGAGACTGGTGCAGATGGAGTGTTTGTGTGGTGCATTTCGTTTTGTTTTGGTTGGGAGTGTTTGTGTGTTTGTGCGTATGTGTGGTTTCTCTTTCTTTTTTGGAATTAACATTCTGAAATAGAAATATTTTTTGATGAAAACACGAGAAAGGGTTTTCATGATTCCTGTTTGCCCTTTCCTTTTGCTTTCAACTCAGTCATAGAATGTGTCGGCAGAAACAATTTATTTTCTCTCTTTCATGTGGCTGCTTTCCACAATCTGAGAGATCGTCTTCTGGTCTCTTTATGTGGCTCTTTCATTGTTTTAAAAATTATATCATTTTAATAGTATTTGGTGGGGGGGGGGGGTCCCAAACCCATGGTTCCAACCCAATTCACTTTGGGTTGGGTTGGGTTGGGTTTAAAATGATTGAATATGGTTTCTCAATAATTCAACCTAATTTTAACTTCAAAATTATCATTTCATTTTCTCATTCTTCCAAGATCATACCCACTTTATTTTTATTTCTATAACATTCTAAAAATGAAAAAAAAAATTAATGAATTGAAAATTAGGTAAATTATACATCACTAATTAATCATTTACAATTTCTAAGTTATGACTAAATATATATACATATATATATAAGGTCGCGACAAAGTAAGGATTGATGGGTAATTTAAACCCTCATCCCATAAATCCACGTGTGAAGGATTTTTCATTCACTCTGATGGTGGGATTCCACATCCCATGAACAGTGGCTGCAATATGGGGCTTTCATCCATTGTAATAAATATTGGTTGTGTTGGATGTGGATTTTCATCCCCCCACATCCAACAAAGTAAACAGCCCCTAAAAAATGTGGAATACAAATAGATAATTTATAAATGGATCATGTAGTCAACAACATTATATCAATTTGTAACGTAAAGTTCTTTCCATTTTATTTGAAAGGAGATGTTTTCTCCTTTGTTAAAATCTTGTTGACTGTGATTATAGGATGTCGAGGGGGACCTTTTCATGAAAATAAGAGGCCAATAATGAACCACAACGATGGGAACTTTGGCCAAGGACCTCAATTTTCCACCCTAAGTAAACGTGGCATTAATTTGATAACTAACACCACCGTGACTAGAACCAATTAGTCATCAACCATCTAAATCAAAGGTCAAAAATTTTGACTCAATAACACATTAATTGTACTAATTTTCTAGCCTTTTTACTAATTCTAAAATCTTAACTGGGTCTGAAACCTATCTAAAATCCTATTTTCTACTAAGGCTTCAACTAAGTCTAAGTATCACATAAATCTAAATTTTTAATATGCTTATAATAGACCTTGATAGGCAATAATCGAAATGATAAATAACAAATGCATAATTAAGAAAATTCAATCATTTCAAAAAATAAATAAATAATACTAAATAATATAAGGGATTTCATAAAGCACTAATTAAAGAAATTAAATAAGATTAAATATTAATATTATATCATTATTATTATGCTTTTTATGTGCAGAAGAATAAATGAGTCGGCCTGTTAAACTTTGCAAGCTTCTAAAAGAACATAAGTCTAACCTTTTTGTTTTTATTTATACATATGCACATTAGGAATTTGTTAGTACTCGAACTTCTAACCTCCCATATTATATGGGAGACTTATGCCAGTGGGCCACAAGCCTCTCGGCATATGGAACTTTTTAAGCTTTGCTTTTGCCTTTTTATTAAAACTATGGAACTTAACGTTCAATCCCAATCTCCACCATTCTAAACTGTCGCGTTGGAATCCCAACCTCCGTTCCGACCAATTTCTCAAGTTTCTGGCCAACCATGGTCGGGATATACAATCCAAGAAACCTCCCAATTGCAAAGCGCATATTTCATGTGGAAAGGAAATGAGATCAAGTATTCAAATAATCTAGGTCTTGTGAAACTAATTTGCCTTTCAAGCAATAACTTATCCGGTGAAATTCCTTTAGAGATCACAAAATTAGTTGATTTGGTTGGATTGAACTTTTCCACAAACAATTCAACTGGACTTATTCCTGATAACATTGGTGAGTTGAAGTCCTTGAATTCTCTTGATTTTTCAAGAACCACCTCTTAGGTGGTATTCCACCAAGCCTAGGCGAATTGAGCTTCCTTAGAATCTTGAATTTGTCCTACAACAATTTATTTGGCAGAATTCCTCCGTGCCCTAAATTCTTGACTTCCGACAAGTCAACATATACGGGCAATTCAAGTCTGTATGGTATTCCACTTGATAAATCTTGCCCAAGAGATGAACCCCATCAGGATTTAGATTCTAATATTGATGGCATCAATACAATGAGCAAGAAGGAGTCCAAAGATGACAAGTGTATAACCAAAGGATTTTATATTGCCCTGGGACTTGGTTTTGTAGTTGGATTTTGGGGAATATTTGGAAAAATATTGTTCAGCAATGTAATGAAATATGTATTTCTCAAAGTGTACAACACTGTTGAAGACTTCGTTCTTGTATGTAAGAGTGGAGTTTATTAAGGATCATCTGTGGAGACATTTCCAAAGTGGGTGAATAAAATTTATTCAATTTTCAATTATGTTTTACTTTTTTATTTCCCCCCCCCCCCCCCTAATACTCACGTACTAAGCTTCATCTATATTATCCTCTACAGGTGATTCCCCAGCTGCAACACTTGAAACTGTTTCAGTTCACACACTCAACCAAATGTGTGATTTTATATTACAGAAAATTTGTGATTTCTTTTCAACTATAAGAAGCTCTTTTAGTGTTCCTTCAGTGATTAGCTTTTTCTTGTGTCTTTCCACTGAAGGTGACGTCTAGCCCTGCAGACATTCTTTTGTGGAAAAGAGAAAAAAGAAAGAGTAAAACAAAAGATCAAGCAGTCAGGAAGACCAAACTAACTTTTTTTGTATATTCTTCTTGCAATTTTATCTGCATGAAACATTTTCCTTCTATTTCTCCAAAACTGGTGCCACCTCTCATTTGGTGAAAAATAATAATGTTTCCCGCTAACAGATTCTCTCTAATCCTAAGGCGGCATTTACCAGGTTTCATCCATATACTGGACACTCATCTAACTCAGTTTGGTAGATAACTCACCTGTCATGTCATGCCAATTAACTCTTATTTAAGATGGTAACTATGATTCTATCTCGATTCCTAGCTCATTTTAGCTATGCTGAAATATCAGGAAAAATTGCAGCGACCTTTTTCAACATCAGCACAAACTTCGTGCGGTAATCACAGGATATGTAACATTCAGCATTATCGTTCAGAAAATATGTAAAGAAAAAATGGAAGGCAAAGACAAAGCATTCTCCAAATGCTAGACAGATTACAATGGTGCAGAAGGTGTAGGAGATATTATTAAAGTGAAGCAGCCTTATCTCTTCTATAAATTAGTCAAGAAACAAGACTCACATCTTTTTAGAAAAGCTGCACAAGAGGATCAAAACTTGCATTTACATGTCAGATTTTAGAATTTACATTCCTGCAATTACAAATTTCTCTCATTTTACTTTGTCCTCCTCAGGTCAATCTCATATGAGGAAAGCAGCCTTCTCTGCAACAGCAGCATATTAGATAGATGACGGGATATGCAAGTAAAGAACACCCAGTCTCAATACCACAATTCAAAACTTCACAAAGGATTAAACTAACATGATGGCAAAAAGAATATATGCAGTTCACACTTGTTATCATTATAGAAAAGACATCAAAGAATTGGGTATGAGCAAATTGGCAACTATTGCATGTCTATATGCAAAAAATAGAGAAAACAGCAAAAATACATAGCAAGAAACAGTTCCCTAATAAGCTAGCCACTGAGCCAAAACTTTGATACTCGCAACTACTTCATACTTAGATGATCCTCAAAATCAGGACTTGCCAAATTGACAGAGAGATTCCTCATAAACAATCAAGAGCCCACATGAGGGAAAGAAACAGAATATAAGATGCGAAAGCATACACTGGACATTTGTTGCAAATTAAGAGAACCAATCATCTTAATACAAATGGAAAAAATAAATAAATAAAATCTTGTGTTTGTTACTGAAAAGAATTTAGAAGATAGCAAGAAGGAAGGTGCAGCTACCGTTTTAAAAGTCAAGCTTATTGTTGAAACCCAGGAGGATCTATTGCGGAAACAATGAAATAATAGCAAAGTAATTCAATGTAAAGTGACAACAAGATTTAACGTGGTTCGGCGATGTGCCTAATCCACCCGACAAAGAAAAGGAATTTTATTGATCTCAAATCAAAGTGCAAGTACAAACTTGAATCCCACAAATCTCACGAAAATACCTAACACCCTCCTTCTAAACTCCGTCTTGAGAGAATTACTCAAAAGCAGTAAAGAAGCCCTTGTGTTATGTTCGTGATATTTTCTTCGAAAGAAACAACTAATATTTATAGTCAAAAAGACTACTTTACCTAGGACTAGAAAACCCAATAAAATGAGTCTTAATTCTAGTCAAACTTGATCTCCTTGTCAAACTTACCTCAATTTCAAGGCAATATCAACAATTCTCCACCTTGACTTGAAATTTTCATTCATCTTCTTTGTCCCTGCCCCCAATAGGGCCTCTTATCTGAGTCTACAAATATTAATCAAATCCAAGCAATGCTCGAATTTGATTCCTGGAACAGCCTTAGTCAACATGTCTGCCGAATTATCCTTAGTCCCAACTTTGTCAACCAACATGACTCCTTGGGACACCATATCCCGAACAAAGTGATACCTCACATCTATGTGTTTTGTTCTCTCATGAAATGCTTGATTTTTTGACAAGTGTATGGCACTCTGACTGTCACAAAATACCTTAGTGATCTCAGAAGTCATACCCATATCATCGATAAGCCCCTTTAGCCAAATGCCTTCTTTAACGCCTTCAGCCAAAGCCATGTACTCAGCTTCTGTTGTGGACAATGCAACTGATGACTGCAAAGTCGCATTCCAGCTAACCGTACAACTTGATACACAAAACACATAGCCCGTCATGGACCTTCTGCTATCCAAATCTCCTGCATAGTCTGCATCCACATAGCCAATAATTCTTGTAGTAGAATTCGATTGACTATACCTCAAACATCTGCCTGCAGAGCCTCTCAAATACCTCACGATCCATTTCACAGCCATCCAATGAGTCTTTCCTGGCTTGTGCATATACCTACTCACAATACTGACTGCATGTGAAATGTCTGGCCTAGTGCACACCATGGCATACATCAAGCTACCCACTGCACTAGCATATGGCACATTTGACATGTGCTCCACCTCCTTCTCAGTACTCGGTGATAGATCTGATGAGAGCCTGAAATGAGTTGCAAGTGGCGTACTTACTGGCTTGGACTTATTCATCCCAAATCGCTCAAGTACTTTCTCAATGTAATGTTGTTGAGACAAGTACAACAATCCTGCGTGTCTATCCCGGATGATCTCCATGCCCAGAATCTTCTTTGCACCGCCCAAATCCTTCATCTCAAATTCTTCACTTAACTGAACTTTTAATTGGTTGATCTCAGATATGTTTCTAGAGGCAATCAACATATCATCAACGTACAACAGCAAATATACGAGAAGGCTATCACTACAAATTTTGTAATATACGCAACAATCAAATTTGCTTCTAGTATATCCTATCTTGGTAATAAAAGCATCAAACCTTTTATATCACTGCCTGGGAGACTGCTTCAAGCCATATAATGATCTCTTCAAAAGACATGCTTGATTTTGTTTCCCCGGAATAACGAATCCTTCTGGTTGACTCATGTGGATTTGTTCCTCCAACTCACCATGTAAAAACGTTGTTTTCACATCCATCTGCTCTAATTCCATATCAAACAGAGCAACCATGGCAAGTAAAACACGAATGGAAGTATGTTTTACAACTGGGGAGAATACTTCATGAAAGTCAACTCCCTCTCTCTGAGTAAAACCCCTAGCAACCAATCGCGCCTTGTATCTAGCATCTTCAACACCAGGAATTCCTTCTTTCTTCTTGTAGATCCATTTGCAACCTACAGTTTTCTGCCCTTTGGGTACATCAACCAGTTCCCATGTGCTATTCTTGTGTAGAGACTCCATCTCTTCACTCATAGCTGCAATCCATTTATCAGAATCTGGCCTGGATATTGCCTCTTTGTATGAGACTGGATCATCTCCTATAAACTCCTCAGCTGAACTCAAAGCATAAGCTACCAGATCTGAGTAAGCAAACCGCTGTGGTGGTTTGATCTGCCTCCTCTCCCTATCGCGAGCCAAGCGATAATTTTGTAGTGGTTCATTTTCCTACTGTTGATTAGGTGGTAATGTGCTATCACCAGCTTCATCTACCACCTTCTGTTTCCCCTTTGAAACTTGTGGAGGATCAATATGAATCTCCACCTTCTCCTTAACGCCCTGTTGACCGCTTTTCTGCCGCTCTACCTTTTTCATCATTGCAGACTCATCGAATGTCACGTCCCTGCTGATAATCATCTTGGAGCCCTTGTCATCATTACACCACAAACGATAACCTTTGACTCCATCTGCATAGCCTAGAAATATGCACTTCCTAGCCCTTGGCTCAAGCTTCCCATCCCGGACATGAGCATAGGCTGGACACCCAAATACTCTCAGATTTGAGTAATCAGCAGGAGACCCAGACCAAACTTCCATTGGTGTCTTGTAGTCCAAAGCGGTTGATGGTGACCTATTCACCAAATAACAAGCAGTGTTAATTGCTTCTGCCCAAAAATCCTTGGACAATCCGGCGTTAAAGAGCATGCATCTAGCTCTTTCCAAGATAGTCCTGTTCATCCGTTCTGCAACTCCATTCTGCTGTGGTGTATGTACAACTGTGCGATGCCTCACAATTCCTTCCTTCTCACAGAATTCCTGAAATTCCTTGTTGCAGAACTCCAATCCGTTGCCAGTCCTCAAGCGCTTGATTTCCTTTCCTGTCTGCTTCTCAATTAAGGTCTTCCATTGCTTGAAGTTGACAAACACCTCATCCTTATACTTCAGCAGGTACACCCATACTCTACGTGAGAAATCATCTATGAATGTCAGCATGTACCTTGCACCTCCCTTTGAAGGAACCTGAGAAGGCCCCCAAAGATCTGAGTGAATGTAATCCAAGGTACCTTTTGGTCCTATGAACTGCAGTACCGAATTTCACCCTATGTTGCTTGCCCAGCACACACTGCTCGCAGAAATCCAGTTCACCAGTCTTCTCTCCGCAAAGCAAACCTCGTTTGCTCAATTCTGACATCCCCCTCTCACTCATATGCCCAAGCCGCATATGCTAGAGTCTCGTAGTATCATTGATTGATGAAGAAACCGCTGCAGTACCAGAAACCGTGTTTCCCTGCAATATGTAAAGGCCGTTCCGCTTTTCTCCCTTCATGATAAGCAGTGCACCTTTGGAAACCCGCAGAACTCCATCTCGAGCTCTGTACTCACAACCATTCTTGTCCAGAGTACCTAGCGATATCAGGTTTTTCTTCAAATCAGGAACATGACGCACATCTGTTAGGGTCCTTACTATCCCATCATGCATCCTAATACAAATTGAGCCAATTCCTACAACCCTGCAAGAAGCATCGTTTCCCATAAGCACCTTACCACCATCAAGTTTTTGGTATGTGGTAAACCAATCTTCTCTTGGGCACATGTGGTAGGAGCAGCTACTATCCAAAATTCATTCAGAGTTTAGTAAAGTTTCAGCAACGTTGAGAACAAGCCCACCATCAGACTCATCCTCAACAATTCCTGCGACATCATCCCGCTTCTGATCAGAAGTTTCACCTGCATCCTTCGCCTTTCCTCGTTCTGGACAATTCCGTCTCCAATGCCCCGTTCCACCGCACCTAAAACATTTGTCACCATTTCTAGGCTTGGTTCGGGACTTTGATCGACCTCTACTCCTTCCCCTTTCTCTTGGTCTCCCTCTTGCCACCAATCCTTCCCCACTTTCACCATCGTTGCTGCCCAAGACATGTTTTCTCAACTCGTTGGAATTCAATGAGGCCTTCACATCCTCCATTGAAATCGTATCTCTCCCATACAACAAAGTAGTAACCAAGTGCTCAAAAGATTTTGGCAGGGAACACAAGAGAATTAAAGCTTGATCCTCATCATCAATTTTAACATCGATACTAGCGAGATCTAGAATCACCTTATTGAAAAAATCAATATGTTGAGTAATAGATGTACCTTCCTTCATTCTCAATGTATATAGTCGTTGTTTCAAATACAACCTATTTGTCAGGGACTTCGTCATATATAGACTCTCCAGCTTCTTCTATAAATTCGCTGGCGTACTTTCCGTGGCGACCTCTCTCAGTATGTTATCCGCCAATGATAACACCAGAGTACCGTAAGCCTTCGCCATGAACTCATCCTTCTCCTCGTCCTTCAGCATTTCCGGCAAGAAATCTCTACCCTTTAACGCTTTCTGTAATCCTTGTTGACACAGGAGGGCGTGAACCTTCATCTTCCACAGCCCAAAGTCATTCTTCCCATCGAATTTCTCTACCTCGTACTTCATTCCTGACATCTGATCCAACCTGCTCCAATACCAGTTTGTTGAAACCCAGGAGGATCTTTTGCGGAAACAATGAAATAATAGCAAAGTAATTCAATGTAAAGTGACAACAAGATTTAACGTGGTTCGGCGATGTGCCTAATCCACCCGACAAAGAAAAGGAATTTTATTGATCTCAAATCAAAGTGCAAGTACAAACTTGAATCCCACAAATCTCACGAAAACACCTAACACCCTCCTTCTAAACTCCGTCTTGAGAGAATTACTCAAAAGCAGTAAAGAAGCCATTGTGTTATGTTCGTGATATTTTCTTCGAAAGAAACAACTAATATTTATAGTCAAAAAGACTACTTTACCTAGGACTAGAAAACCCAATAAAAGGAGTCTTAATTCTAGTCAAACTTGATCTCCTTGTCAAACTTACCTCAATTTCAAGGCAATATCAACACTTATCGTTACTAAAAATGCCCAAGAAAGAATTCCATTAATTCAATATCTTGCTCCATCTAAAACCTTGATATCTTTTAAACAATTTAACTTGTTCAACAACTTAATTGCAGATGATTCTGAACAAGATGTCTTGTAAAATGTTCATTACTTAGATTGGATAGGCCTTTCAGCATTTTCATTGTTGAAAAATCAATGAAAAAGCAGAGCAACTTTATCCCACAAAATGTTTGTGCAGTTGTGATTGGTGGAGAAAAGAGGCAAAGAACCACCTTTTGCCAGAACAGAGGATAATAAATTGTACACAAGAAGGACGTGAAATTTTATTAATCTATCCAGGAAAGAGTAAATATTTCAAGAAAAGGAGAAAGGAAGAATGAGCACAGTAGTTACTTGTCTTATATATAAACACTTGCTTCAACCCACATTTGCAAACACTATGACAGCAAGCAGTGGAGTCTGCAAGAGCATGCTAAAATAACCTTCAACTTTACCAGGTAAGCCACCCGCATGCTTAATAACTAAATGTAGGACAATACAAGGCAACCACTAATTCACACAAGATTAACGTCTCAAGAGATTTAAATCAGGTTGGATCAAAATTCATTGGCCAAACACAAAATAAGCTCAACATAACGCGTCAATTAAATGAATGCATAAGGAATGAATGACAAGGTCCACCACCTAGGTAGTCTATAAACCTACATCTCCAGTACTCTTTGATTATTGCTCCACCAGATTTATCCTAATTATGGGCAGTAAATGGGTGGATTGGGTTGGGTTTGGTTCGGATTTATGTGGGTTGAGTTCAAATAGGTTGGGTTCTATATGAGTTAAGATATATGGGTTTGGGTTCAAAATGGGCTAAATTGTCGGTTATGTTGGATTTGGAATGGTTCCAATAAAAAACAAAAAAGTTGATTTAATTTACTTAATTCCAAAAAATTAATTTAAAAGACTATAGTAATATTATTATATCTTTTACTTTCTATTTAATATACAATTTTATAACATAATGAGACGATTTATTAAATTAAATTAAATTTTCAAATAAATTCATTTTGAATTCACTTAAAATTCATTTTGAACTCATATTTGATACAACTCCTTTAAAGTCTAACCAGCTCAAACCCATTTGTAAAATGTTGAGCCCAACCCAACTCAAAATCATGTCGGTTTGATTGAACCCATGGGTTTAGCCTAAATTGACACCCACAATGCTAATCAGAGATTCTTGAATAAAAGATTGATTTTAGTGAGAGATTGTATATACCCACTCTGAATTGCCGCACTTGGGGTGGCTCACTTGCTATTTACTGATTAACAAAATGAATTCGGCACCTACTCAAATTACTAAATGAGCTTTTATTTTGGCAACTAACTTAAATTTTCTTATCACCATTCGTTCTAATGTTTATGTACAAATCATGCTTTTTGCTTCTTTTAGGATCGCAAGAGTTGTTTCTTTTTATTGGTTCAAAAGTCATGCCGATTTGCGTTCTTCTTTTGTATTATTTTGAGGCTTGTTATATTAGTAATAACTCAGACAAAGGGCATTTGTTCAGGTTTTTTTATTTTTTGTTAACATATTTAAGTTGTAATGCAGAGAGAAGCGATGCTGTCTGTCTTCAATTATCTCAAGAGTATGGATATAATGCTGGGGTTTCTGTTCAAAAGATCCAAAAAAGCAATCACTTTCAACTTAGAAAGAGTGGAAACCCTTATCATCCTCGCATAAAGTAATGTCATTATTCTGGAGTTTCCTTTGATATCTATTCCACATGTATATGTGTTTTGAATTTTTATTTCGTCGCCAATTATAAGATTATTGAATTCTATCCCTGCTGACAGCAGACAGGCACATCAGAGAAATGTTTATTCACTTGGCTGTCACGGATGAAGAAAACATTTAAAATGCTCATTTCTCAAACCTTAAGTTTTTTATGCCACTGGATTCATTTCTCTGTTTTTAAGAAGTTCAGGAAAAAAGCGTTGATGGAGTGAGAAAATTCATGCACTCAGCCTGTTGCTCAGATGTAAAAATATCATTTCAGTCCGAGGAAGGACAAGGCTGCGAATAAGTATATCATATTTCCTTTCAGTTAATGCTATAAGTACTGTAGGTTCCAAGATAGCCGCATAGGGTTATGTGGTTGATAAGTTATATTAATCTAAGGTCATTTCTGCTTAATAATTTAGAGCAATGCTAAATAATTTTGCATGTGCTTTGCAAATTAATATTGGTGGGTTGCCAATGTATTAATACTTGTAATTCTTAATGAGATCATTTACCTTTTTCTTGCCTGCTTGATAACCTGCTTACATTCACACAACAAAAATACTCTGTTCTAGCTGCTGTTTGTGATTCTCGTGCTCATTATTAAGCTTCCATATTTTTCTGTCAATTATTGTTCCACAAAATGTCCTCATCATGATGATGAAGCTAACAGAATTTCATCTTCAATGCAGAAGACGCGACAACTTTTGGATACTTTTTCTGAACTTGCAGAGGTTTCCTTGCAGAATTCCTCTTTTTCTGCAGTAGAGGCTGACCAAAGAGCTTCAGCTGATGGCCTTACAAGAAATGACAAGTTGGGGTATGGATTTCCAGTTGGAAATGTAGATGACTCAATAAATTCACCACTTGGTGATGAGGGAAGCAGGATAATTGGTGCCAACGAAAGGCTTGAGTTGAGAATAATTGAGAATCAACTTCCCTTTGACGATTATTGGGCTGAAATATTAGAAATTCTCCAACTGCAGCAAGAGCCAAAGCTCACACCTATGCCCACCCATGATGACACTCCTGACCCAGAAGTTGAAATTTGTTTGCCTGGTGAGTGTAGTTTTAAAGTAGTGGAGCACTCCTGAAAATTTGGACTTCATTAATTTGGATAATAGTAATGATGTAGCCAATTCAGAAGCTGAAATTAGTTTGCTGGATGAAGACAGCTTAATTTCAATTGATGATATAATAGCTCCTCACAACTCAATGTCTACACTTAGTAGGGACTTGGTGGAAGCTGAGGAGGTGACATCAAACATGGCAGTTCACATCAGAAAGAACTCAGGATCTTTAAATACGAAGCAAGATAATAGATGTGCCATACTCAGTTCTGAAGTTCAATCAGTTCTTGACTTCTCAGGGCTGGTTCACTCATGGGAAACTGCATTCTCAGCTATGTCATGACTCACAAAAATCTACTGATACATTTGGTCCAGCAAAGCCCTTTCTCTGTCAAGGGACCGATCACACGAATTTGCTTACAAAGTTCATGGCCTCAAATATCGTCCATTATATACCCACTCTGAATTGCTTTACTTGTTCTAATTTTCATCACCGACCTCGCTGGGGAAATCCTCTCAACAAGACAAAAACTAACAATTCTCCCGTCCAGGATTCAGTGTTACAGCAACCCAGTACTTGTCCGCAGCAAGTGGCCACACCTGACTTGAACCGAATGCACTTCTTGCATTTGACTTCACCTCAAACAACCTATCAAGGCTTTGGAAAATCAAATGCAGGTAAACATCATCCGATGCTCTTCTTCAATTTGCCTCATCCCTTTTTAAGTTTTTTTTACTGGTCCTCTATATCCTCCTTCCTCTCACAAGATAGATAAAATTGCCCTTTGTGATTGTCATCCTTTCTTACGAAGGATCTCTTTTGTAGTGTAAAAAGTGGAAGCAGATTGATAGGTACGGGCTATCTTTTCAAACATTATTTCATTCAATCAATCAATCAAACTCCTAAAACAAATATTTGGGGTGCTAAAAAGTGATGCCATGTAGCTTACATCTCAGATCATCTTGTGATTAGTTGAGGTTTCTACTATCTGATATAATGATTTCGTTCAAGTGAACATTTCTTGTAGCATAAATTTTTGGTTTATGTGCCAATCATAGTTCATCTATGTAGATGTTTCATCTTTGCTGTTGTAGGAGGTCTTGGGAAAAAAGAAGCATCTGGCTTCTTACATGCTCAATACTAAGGCACTTTCTTTGCTTTGGCTGGTCATTTCCAGGAGTCCTCCAACTGGGCGTTGGAACTTTACCAGGTTGACAGATCAATTTGAGAGGAGCACCCTACTTTGCAGGTAATTCCAACCCCAAGCGAGCATATGCATGTGGACTCCCTAACATTTGTGAGTATATATAGTCACAGAATGATTCCAACTATAATAGCTCAACTTAACAAGTTCAACAATATTACATGCAATTTGTGTTAGATTGAAGAACAGTAACTGCAATGCATATAGAAGGATCATAATACATAAAGACATGTCAAGAAACTGTCCGGCTTTTTCGCTGCATGCGTCAAGGCCTAGCAGTCCAGATATGCTGTTTGCTATGTTAACTCGATATTGTCGTGCATTTCGTTTTGTTTAGTCTTGTTTTGGTTGTGAGTGTGTGTGTGTGTGTGTGTTCTCTTTCTTTTTTGGAATTAACAATCTCAAATAGAAAAATTCTGTGATAAAAACACGAGAAAGGGGCTCACACTTCATTTTCGCTTTTCATGTTTCCTATTTCCCCTTTTCTTTTGCTTTCCACTCAGCCATAGAATGTGTTGGGAAAACTTTTCCTCGCTGTGTTGGCAGAAACAATTTGTCCTCTCTTTCATGTGCCAGCTTGGCATAATCTGAGAGATCTTCTTCTGGTCTCCTTATGTGGCTTTATCATAATGTGTTTTGGGCCAAGCATAGTCCCCTTACATTGTTTTAAAAATTATATCATCCTAATATTATTTATGTTATAATATAGTTGATATTGTGAATGAGATGCCAATAATGTCACCCCCTTTTCCCCACATTGAATCCTCTATTCCATTCATTATTCTATCACCTATTTGAACTCGATGTATATATGTTAAGTATACCTAATTTTTAAATATCAATTATTTTTATAAGGGAATATTTAATCCACATATCATATATTCATGAAATGAAATAAGAGGTGAAATATAAATTAGAATAGATGACTTGAATTGCCTTTTCTCAAAGTTACTACCTTTCACTTCATGCTAAAATAAATGAGACATTTCTTGAAATTGGAGATAATAACTTTGTGAACCAATCAAAATGCCTTTTATGTATCGATGCGGCAGATTTTTTCAAAATAAAATTTTGAATTTAGTATGTGAAACAATCTCAAACTCTTCTATAAATTAATGGAGAAACAAAATTATAATTTAGTTCAAGATGCTTGGTTTGGCCATGATGACAAGATTGACAAGCAAATATAATGCTGGATTTCAGTTATGTTTTGTGTCGGGTATTGTAAAATTACTATTTTATCATTCTTTGGTAACTTTATTTCAAGTTTTGATAAAACACTTATAATGAATGATTCAACATATTTAGCTAACCTTCAACCTTTTATACATATATCAATAATTAATGCCCGACTCTAATTTGACCTAAGAAAGTCTTTTTCTTTTGTTAGGCTACAAGCAGATGGTGCATTTTTATTAGGAATTCATATTCAATTATAAAAATGCAAACGTGCTAGTAGGCATATTCAATGTGTAAGGGATAAGAGATTAAGTCATTAAAATGTGTAAATAACATGACAAGGAGAAAATAATGTATTTATGTAGAGTCTCAAGGCAGTGAAAAGAATGAATATTATTTTGATAAATGAAGACTATTAATTGTTTTCTGCTTCTTTATCTAATATCCAAAGAGGATGTAGCGTGGATTTATGGTATTACCTTAATCAATTCGTATCATATAATTTATTATTTTCATATATGAAAAAAATGAGGTTGATTAGATATTATTGAGAGTAGGGACGGCAATGGGGAGGGTCGGATAGGGGATTACTGGTCCCTATCTTCCCAAATCAATCTCCATCTTCATCCCCATACACAATAGGAAAGAGAACTTTATACCCATCTTTGCATCCAATGGATGTGGAAACTTTTGCATATATTCGTCATTCACCATTTATCGTTCTATTTTTTAAAATATATTAAATAGAAATTATAATTAATCCAAAAGTCTACAATTATAAATTCGCTTAAATTAAATGCAATCTAAGGTCTCCGAAAGTAAAATAGGATTAATTGAACTAAATATAATTCAAATCATAAAGAGTTGGATGAATAATTTTGTTACTCTCTTTGATCTTCAATTCTTCGCATTATTAAATTAAATCGTACAAGTCTGAATCAACTACCATTTAAATGGATAGCTGTTATGGCATGCAAAAGATTTTTCGCCTTTTTTCCTTATTAACTTGGTAGGTAATGGCTTTCTATCGAGTCAATTTGATTTTTAAAAATTCTCTTTAATTATAATAGAATATACATGTATTTTATTAATTTTAAATCTTTAAACTTGTGTTATTTTAGTTAGTATATATGATTTTAAATTTTATATATATTTAGATAAATTATCTAAAAATTATGCACAATAAGTATCAAAATTCTACTAGAAAAAATTACAAATAAAACTTTGTTATAAAAATATATATTGTTTGTTTTGTTATTGATTACAATTGAAATTGAAACTTAGTATTATGCTTATTATATCATTTTGATTTAAAGGAAATAATTCACATATCATTATTTTGATAAAAGAAATAAAATACAACATTAAGAATTAAATAGTCATTGAGTGTAAATTATAAAATTGATTAAATCAATACACACACACACACACACACATTTATGAATTATGGAGGCAGAGGCAGCGGAGAAGGCGAAGGCGGAAGCGGAGATTCTCCATACCCAATCTCCAAATCCCAATTGGGTATCTATTCGGGTGGGTTTGGATAGGGAAAGAGTTAGGCATGTCAATACGACTGTAAATGGATATTCAAAAATTCATTTATCATTTGCATCTAAATTCATTTATGGGGCATATTATCCATATTTGTTTAAAGCGAATATTATCCATATTAGATTAATAAATATTCAACTGTAAACGAATACGAATATGATAATTGTCTATCCAATCCGTTTAATATATATATATATATATATATCCATTTATTTATTTGATTGTTTGTAATTTAATTAAATTCGTTATTCATATATGATAAAAATATTTTAAAAATATTATATATAATATATTATAATTTTTCATTTTTTAATGTATAAATAACATTTAAAAAAATTATTGTATATAATATATTATTATACATAATAAATTATTTTTATTTCTTTAATATGAAATCTCATAATCTATATATAAATGAGTATAGATATAAATTAGTAATTAAGGAATTAATAAGAAAAAATTAGTAGTTAAGTATTACGCAGAATCGATAGATAACAATAATAATAATTAAACACTACTAAATCAAGAAATTTTTTTGAAAAATCAATATATGAACGGTAAAATTAATCAGCATAAAATTATTATTGCTTGACTTTATAATTAATTTGTATTGGTGTCATTTTATTAATATTAATTAATCATAAAGTCAATCAATAATTAGAAAAAATTAATTAAATCAAGAATATTTAGTTTTTTAATTCTAAAGTAAAGTAATAAACTTTTTTTAATGAAATTTATTAGAAAAAATATGCATTTTATTACAAATTAATGGATTCAAATATTCGTACACTTATAAATGGATGTATTCTAATGATTATAATCAGATACGGATATAGTTAAATTCGATTAGTATTTGGAGGATATGAATACGAATATTATTAAAAAATATTCATCAAATATGAATACAGATACATATATTATAAAGTTCAAATGGATACAAATATGGATATTGTGTGTCCGTACTATTTAATATCCATTTATAGCCCTACTTGTTAGGGCTGTCAACGGGTCGGATTTGGATCGGATCTGTCATATCCGAATCCGATAAACAAAAATCATATTCGAATCTGACCCGAAATCCTATAGAATCTTTGTTAATCAGTATCATATTCGAATCCGCTGGATATCCAAAACCCGATTAAAAAATCCGATCCGATTTTTTTTTCTTTCTTTTTTTTTCCTTTTAAATTTTATAAAAATATTGTATTTATAAAATAAATATATGACATATTTGAATTTTAAATAATTTTTTATTACATATTGGTCCAAAAGTTAAATATTTGAATGCTAAACTCCTTTTTCACATTATATTAATGTATAGATGAACTATTATATGTAATTATATTTGACATTTCATCAATATCTCTCTTATTTTTTAAGTTAAAAACTCAATATTAATAGTGTAATATAGACGTTAATATATATATTAGGTTAATATAATACATAGATTTTATTTTAAAATATTTATTAATATTATATATAAGAGTATTAATTTAATAAAAAAATATTAAGGTTCGAATTCGAATCTTTAACGGATCGGATTGCTTAATGTCATATCCGATCCACTTATTTCGAATTTTGAATATTTATAATCGAATCTGATCCATCAAATATTTTAATCGGATAAAAATTCTAAAATTCAAATCGAATTCGGATTAAAATCCGATTCATTGACAGCCCTACTACTTGTAAATGTGTAAGGTAAAACCTTACCTAGGCCCAAAAAAATTTGTTGCACCTAGACCCAAGCTCATACCCACTAATAAAAATATAATGGGTATGAGTACGATCTATACCTATAAATTACCCATAATCCCATATCAAATAATTACCCATCATCCTAATATCCAAATTTAATTAATTAATTTAAAATCACACATATCAAAATTAAAAATAGACAAATTTTAGATTTTTAATATATATATAATTAAAAAATATTTATTATTTTTAGTACAATAGTATATTTTTCAAATTTGCATATATTTGTTTAAATATATTATATTGAAAAACTATTAAAAAATGAAAAATACAAAATTAATCTTTGCACTGAACATATTTAGATAAAGATTCACTGCTACAATTTGTGCTGTTTGATTTCGATTGACAATGGTAGCAGTTAATAGTTTTTATGATTTTATTTATTTTGTATATCAAAATTAAATGTATAAATTAATTAAATTAAATTAAACATATATGTTAGTTGAATTTAAGTAATATTTTTTTGTTATTGTATACTTAGAGAACCTTTTAATACGAAAATAAATAATCAAAACACTAAAAAGTTATGTTCAAGCAGTTAGATCCAATGGTTATTGAGTTATATATGATAGGATAAATAAAGGGTCTTAATGCTTGGGTTTTTCAGGGTAGGGTAAAACATAGAGTCTTATCATTTGGATGTTTTAGGGTGTAGACCCAATTAAGAAAAAATCCTACTCATTGACAGGCTTAGAAAGAGTTATGCCATACTTGCATCCGCCTCCTCATGATCAAAGTGGGTATTCCCTATACCCGCCTCCATACCAAATCAACAACTAAAATCTCCAAACCCATCGATTCGAAGCTGGCGGATACCCACAAACAGTAGGTTAAATTGCTATCCCTAATGGAGAGTATATCAAATCTGCTCTTTTACTTGTTCTATATACCAAAAAATTTACATCTTTATTTATTCAATAAAATTTATATGTCCAAATAGCCATCATTTATTTAAAAATTTCTTTATCACAAGGTTAGCTCAATATTTTAATAACTTTCATTTTTATTTTTAAATATGATAATGTACTATGAAAATTTTACTTTATTTGATTGCTAACTTCATTATTATGCAATTATATATTTATACACTTTCTTTGGGTTATTGAATGTAACAAAAAATATTACACCATATATTAATGTAATGATGAGTGTACCAAAAGATATTAAAATGTGTATTATAAAAGATTTGAACCGTCGTTCCTTGTTCTTTACATCTTTTGTCTTCTTTGTCCTTTTCTTTCTTCTCTTTCCCTGTTTTCTTCTTTCTTTCCTTTGAATGAATTTTCCATCTACTGTTCCTTCCAATTGTTTTCTTTCTTTCTTCTAAATATATTTTTTCTATCTTTTTTTTGTTTTCAATTCCACTGCCCCACTCCTTTTAATAGTATTGGTTCAGTTGTCTTTTTCTTTTTTGGAAATTTGTCAATGCAAATAATCTCATTTCGTTTTCTTTTTTAAATTTATTAATTATTATATTATTAAGGACGGGCACTTAAGTTTTTGTGCCTCACTCTTTCACATCGCATTACCATTTTTGTTTTCTTTATCAAATGAAGTGTAGAAATGTTATTTGAGTATCTTTACGTTCATTTTGCGTGGGGATGGGGTTACAGCCATTTATTTCAAATCCTCAATAATGAATTAAAAGTCTTCGATTATTATTTTTTTGGAATTTTATACTGAGAAGTAGCAATAACTATGAAATGATAATGAATTTGACTTTGATTGTGACCCATTCCAAACGTCTTGAATGAGGCGAATTTGGAGAAGTAAACTCAGTTTGATTATTTTAAGTCAGACTAAGTTTAGTGTGAGTTTTAAATTTTGCTAAATGCACACCAAAGCATCCCTATTATTTATATAATATATATTAAAAAAATTAAAAATTCTCTCTACATGTCATAATCACCTATTTGTACTCATATAGTGCATTGATGAATGTAATAGAAGATATCACACCTTATATTTTTGCACTAATAAGTGTAACACAAAGTTTTACATCTTGCATGATGAAATATTTGAACTGCAACTCCAATTATTTTCATCAGGAAATATTTATACAATTAGCATATTTCCATACATGAAATAGGAGATGAGATATAGATAGAATGGGAAAAATGATACAAAGTAGTCTTAAATAACGTCATTAAGGAATATATATGTGTATGTATGTATGATGCCACTGAAAAAAAAAAAGAAGATGTGGTAAACGATTTGAATAATCAATTCAATATAAAAAGAAATAATACAGGTGAAATCATACAAAATCACTCTAGATTGCAAATATGACTATT
>JADPMQ010000053.1:0-25000 GCA_018894105.1 Jacaranda mimosifolia | reverse complement strand
TAAAAAAGGAGTTGAAGCATTGATTGAGGGCAGCAAAGGAGGAGGGATGTCTGGTACTCACTAAATCTCAAATGCAATTCTTTGATGGAAGTTAGTTTGCTTATTGCTAGTAACTTATTTGTTGCTTTTGAGAGGTTTGTATAACTAAGATCAAGGTAGTCAAGTGAATGAAGGTGAGTGATCAAATCAAGGCTTTTGCTGGAACAAGAATTACCCCCAATATCAAGATGTAACAACTTGGATAGGTTCCCTAAATAATGTGGAATTAGTCCACCAATATAGCATTCCCAAATTTGAGATACCTTAATTCGCTAAATGAACAAAAGAACTCAGGAATTAGGGCAGAATCAAAATAATTGAAAATAAGGTCTAGACATTGTAAGTGATGTAGTTCAAGCAATGAGTTGCTAATAATACCTTTTAGAGGAGAACCATAATATTCTGGTTTATTGTGAAGATCCAATCGTGTGACATGATTGGTTTGATTATGGCACCGTATTCCTTTTCATTTTTAGCAGTCCTTTTATTTGCTGCATTACTCCAAGAAGAGAGTCAACCATGTGCATCAACGAGGTTGTCTTTAAACGTAAGAACTTACCTCTCCCTTTTCAAGCACCTAATTCTAAGTCCACTCTCTAATTTTAGAGCAGGAGTGCAATCGAGTAGAATCAAGTCGAGTTTGGGAAAAAATTTTGAGCTCGAGCTCGAGCTCGGATTGGCTCGGCTCGGCTTGAATTGACAAATGATTGTAAAAAATTGCAGGCTCGAGCTTGAGTTCGAAATCGAAATAAAAAAATAATAATATAATATATATTTATTAATAAAACAAAAAATAATATTTAATATCTGCAGGAGGAGCTTAGTGCCTTAGAAAAGAACCAGACTTGGGAGTTAACTAACCTACACACTGGGAAGAGGGCTATTGGCTAGAAATGGGTGTACAGGATTAAATATGCTCCGGATGGTAGCATTGACAGGTTTAAAGCTAGATTGGTTGCTAAAGGATTCAACCAAATTGAGGGTTTGGATTACACAGACTCCTTCTCCCCAGTGGCAAAATTGGTGACTGTGAGAATTTCCCTAGCTTTGGCTACTGCAAGGAGCTGGCCTATCCATAAGCTAGACATAAACAATACCTTTTTGCATGGGCATTTGCATGAGGAAGTGTACATGGCACCTCCAAAAGGTTACAATAAAGCTAAGGAAGGACATGTTTGCAAATTGATAAAATCTGTGTATGGTCTTAAACAAGCTTCTAGAGAATGGAACATTGAGTTCACTTCTAAGTTGCAGTCCTTTGGCTTCAATCAATCAGCTCATGACAGTTGTCTATTTATCAAGCACTTTGGCTCCATTTTTATCTTCTTGATTGTTTATGTTGATGATGTCTTGGTAACTAGAAACGATGATGATGAAATCTCAGCTGTGAAGTCCTTTTTGCTTAAGGAATTCACCATCAAAGACTTGGGACATGCTAAGTACTTCCTGGGAGTTGAAATAGCAAGAGGCACTAAGGGCACTTATTTGAATCAAAGGAAATACATCTTGGATATCCTGAAAGATGTAGGATTGCTTGAAGCCAAACTTGCTCTAGTTCCTCTCCCTAAAGGACACAAACTGATTGCAAATTTAGGAGCCCCACTACAAGAACCAGACAGATAAAGAAGACTCATTGGAAGACTCTTATACTTGAACATGACTAGGCCAGATATTACGTTTGCAGTGCAGTGGCTTAGCTAGTTCGTGAATTCCCCATGTCAAACTCATTGGCAGGCTACACTTCATGTCTTGAGATACCTTAAACACACTCCCTCCACTGGGCTCTTCTTTCCTTCCTCCAACTCTCTCCAACTACAGGCATTTTGTGATACTGACTAGGCATCTTGTTATGACAGTAGAAGATGCATCACATGCTTTTGTATTCTTCTTGGTCTATCCCTTATCTCTTGGCGATCAAAAAAGCAAAGCACGGTGTCTACATCTACAGCTGAAGCTAAATATAGAAGCATGGCCTCTACAGTTTGCGAGCTTCAATGGATATCTTATCTCTTTCGAATCAACAACCTGTCAACCTCTTCTGCGATAACCAGGCAGTGATCCACATTACAGCTAACCCGATCTTCCACGAACGGACGAAACACCTAGATATTGATTGTCACATTGTTAGAGATTAATACAAAGGGTTTGTTGCTCCCAAACACATCTCTAGCAAACTTCAGCTCGCTAATATCTTCACAAAGTTTCTGCCGCTGCCATAGTTCTCGTCCTTGGCTTCCAAGTTGGGTCTGGTTGATGCTCACCAACCTCCATCTTGAGGGGGGCGGGGGGAGCTGAAGAAGTTCAAAACTTGCGCACCACCCTCGAGCCACTCTCTATTTTATTCCCGCTGTAACTTGTTAGTTAGTTAGTTTGTAAATTTGTTAGCTTTGCTTAGCTGCCACTTTGATAGCTCATTCCCACCAGATAGTTAGTTTTTGCTTTCTTCTTTATATAAATATAGCTTCCATGATGAACAGTGCAAGTAAGTTCTTTTTTTTTAGAAAGGAAGTTTTCTTCCCCAAAATATCTCTCCTGTTGTCTTCCGATTCTGTAGATTTGTTCATATACAATCGTTAATATCTTTGGAATAGATTTCTTGAGCAAAAATCAGCCTGAGACTGCAGGGAAGACTTGACTTAGCGTTGTTCAAGATAAAAAGATCTCATAAGAGGAAAATTGGAAAGCAATGACAAAGATTGGCACCCAAGTCACAAGCGTTACCAACTTTGGATCCTCTGTTTTATCTCCTATCCAAACTTACTGTATTTATGCTAAATATATCTTATTTTCAATCAATTATTTTTATAAGAAAATATTTAATAAAATGGAATAGGGGATTAAATAAATGGAACAGTGGATTTGTACCGAGCATTACCAGTATAATTACTTGTCAATTTAGAATAATGAGAGGGCCATAAAATGCACAGTAAGAGACCATAACAAGATTTGTTAGAAGAGTTCCCTTACCCAAACAGAGTGCACTCTGTTCATAGCATTTTTCTCATGTAATGTAATGGCTGTGCAAGGAGTCATTCAAATAGAGGAAAGAAACGAAAAGCAACAAAAAGGTTCGGTTCAAATCTTCTATAACACAAAGTGTGACATCTTTAGTTATGTTAACCATTTCACGAGAGGTGTGTAAATGAATGGTTATGACATATAGCCAGAATTTTTAATTTTTTCAATATATTACATTTACTCTGCATGCATGATGTGCATTGGTATATGTAAAAAAAGATGCTTCCAGTGATGGACACAGAAATGAAATATGGGGAGCCAAAATCTATAAAAATATAGACGTTTAAATATAAATTTTATATTTTACAAATTTGGGATATATGATCTACATCGAGTTGAGCAAAATGACCTTTTATACGATAAATTTTATTAATAATCAAATCATTATAATTTTTTTTTGTAATATCAGTCTCAATATAATTAACTAAGCAATTGGCTAAAAAATTATTTTTCATTTAATTTTTGAGCATCTTTTTCAAAATATTTATAGCCAGAAAAATTTTCTTACTTGTAGCTATTTTTGTATCTTTGTCCCAAACTTGTTAAAGTAAAAAAGATAAATTTTAATTGTTTTGCAAATTCTTAAGGTTCTTTTTAACTAAACTCCTATACATTTCTCTCATACTAATAGAATTAAAATACTCTAATGGGTCTATCTAATTACAATCTTCCTTTGATTACTTGATTGTGAATATAAACTTAATAATTTGTTTTGAGTTTATAAAATTAAATTTATTTTTTTACCGTTAGAGCTCATCTGGAACTGAGAAAGAGAAAGACAAGACAAAGGAAAATTCAAAAAAGGAGGAATAAAGCTAAGAAAAGTGGAACAAGAAAGATTATAAACACGATCAACACGTGAATTAATGATTTTTGTGTATATTTACAGTGGGGTGAGTGTATAACACATTTACCAAAAATCCAAAGCCACCTAAAACCTAGCTTGATCCAAAATAAGAACATTTACTATTCGACAATATTTTGTTTAATTCACCAAAGTCTAACCCCAAATCTCAAGTGCAATTCTTTGATGGAATAGTTTGCTTATTGCTAGTAACCAATTGGTTGCTTTCGAGATGTTTGTATAACTAAGATGAAGGTATTCATGTGAATGAAGGTGAGTGATCCAATCAAGGCTTTTGTTGTAACAAGAATTACCACCAAGATCAAGAAGTAATAATTTGGATAGGTTTCCTAAATACTGTGGAATTGATCCACCAAAATAAGCATTCTCAAGTTTCAGATACCATAGTTCGCTAAGTGAACCAAAGAACTCAGGAATTGGGATAGAATCAAAATAATTGAAGGTGAGGTCCAGGTATTGTAAGTGGTGTAGTTCAAACAATGAGTTGCTAATAATATCTTTTAGGGGAGAACCATAATATTTTAGTTTGTCTCGAAGATCCAATCATATGACATGATTGGTTTGATTATGGCCATCGTATCACTTGCCATTTGCAGCAGTCCCTTTTATTTGCTGCTTTACTCCAAGAAGAGAGTCGACCATTTGTATCAATGAGATTGCCTTTGAACTTGAGAAGAGCTTGTCTCTCTCTTTTCAAGTACCTAATGCAGGAAAAGACTTTCTTAAACAGGATCTAAATCGGGCATTACATTGATGTTTACATGAAATGTGGAAGGTTAGATACACTGCATCATTATAAATATTTTATCAGGAATTAAAACAAACTACAAAAAAATGTTAAAATTAGTAATTTTATAATACTTGACATGAAAAATAATTAAAATCCATCATCATATGTGGTGTCATCATGGCCAAACCAAACATCTAAGAACTAAATCATTATTTTTTTTTCTTGATTAATTTATAGAAGAGTTGAGGCTGGTCTTTTCATTCGCTAGGAGGTAATTGTTTAAGCATTAGTTTCACTGTAATAGAGTATATGCATTCAAGAGTTGTATAATCATTAAGTGGGTACAAAAATGATTAACAAATAAATGTTCCCTTACCCAAACAGAGTGCACTCTATTCATAGCATTTTTCTCATATCTGTATATATGAAGAGTCAATATGTTATGTCACTTTGAGAGGTATCAAATAGGCAAGAAATTAAGATAAATGGTCTCACAGCTAAAAATGATTGTCAAGCAGAAATGAAGTCAGCTTAATTTTGACCTTCCAATACAATTAGGAATGTCGGGGTATGCAGAAGAATTAAGCGGATCCACATTATAATTGTAGATTAATTGTATACACAATAGAAACAGATCTTTATAATAGCCAACAAGAAATGCAAATTCTTGCAGGGTTTTCCTAAGGAACACTAAGGGGCTTCTTACAGTAGAAAGAAATCACAAAATGTCCAAAATGCAGAAAATAAAACACTCATTTATTTGAGATGCTAAACTGATTAAAACCACTTCAAGTGTTGTTAATAGAGAAATCAACTGCTAAGAACACAAACAATATAGTGTAGATCAGTGTATCATTTAGAATACAAAGTTTACCATAAGTGTAATTGAAATAAACACTCACCCATTTTGAAAATATCTCAGCAAATGAGCCTTAGTAAGCTCTACCCTTACGTACACGAAATCTTCAACAACGTTGTACACCTTGAGAAATGCATATCTCATTGCCTTGTTAAACAATATTGCTCCAAAGATTCCCCAAAATCCAACTATAAAACCAAGTCCCAGGGCAACGTAGAATTCTTTAGTTATAAACCCATCATCTTCGGACTCCTCCTTGCTTATTGTATTGTTGCCATCAACATTAGATTTTGAATCTTGATGGGTTTCATCTCCCGAGCAAGATTTACTGAGTAGATGCCCACACAAACCTTAATTGCCCATATATGTTGACTCATTGAAAGTCAACAATTTAGGGCTTGGAAGAATTTTGCTAGAAAAATTGTTGTACGAAAAATTCTAGACTCCAAGGAAGCTCAATTTGCTTAGGCTTGTCGGAATACCGCCTCAGAGGTGATTTCTTGAAAAATCAAGAGAATCCAGGTACTTCAATTCACCAATATTATCAGGAATGGGTCCAGCCAAATTGTTTGTGGAAAGGTTTAATTGGATCAAACCAACAAATTTCGTGATCTCCGAAGGAATTCCACTAGATAAATTATTGCTTGAAAGATCAATTAGTTTCATAAGACCTAGATTATTTGTGTACTTGACCTCCATTCCTTTCCACATGAAATATGCAATTTCCATTTTGTAGATTTCACTCAAATATAAAAATTGAGCATAAATCGACGAATTAGGGATGGATGACATAGTTTCATTTAGTTTCCTGGTCATGGCAATATATTTATGTACACAATTTGGTATAACCCCAGAATCTTGTTGGAGGAGAGGTCTTATATTTGAACATTTACTAGACCACATAGGTTTGAAGGTATTGTAAAGCTCATTGGAACGTAGGACTAGAACCCTCAGCTTTGAAAATTTCTCTCCAATCTAAGCTAGTATTTTCCTAATCAATCTATTTATTCCCATGTCAATCATGATCAAGTTTTGCAATTTGCTATAGAAGTGGGAAGTCCTCCAAAGAAACTATTATTGCGTAAGTGCAATAAATAAAGGGCACTTAGCGAGCCAAATGAGTGAGGTAGCTTTCCTGAAAATTTATTGTTTTCTAAGTTAAGAAATTTTAACCCCTTAAAATTAGTAAAACGATCAGGAATTTGGTCCAATAATAGGTTTCCGAGAGGTCAAGGAACTCCCAATCTCGAATATAGCACAAAAAATTGATTGAACCCAAAATTTTGTTTCTTGATAGATCCAGTATCTTTGGAATACTAAAGGATATGGTAGAGAGTGAAAAGTTAGGAAAGACGCCATACAATTGGTTATTTGATGCATTTAGATATTGGAGTTGAGAAGCAACATCGCCAAACCAACTAGGAATGATGTCAGAGATTCTAGCATTGGATATATCAATATACGAAAGTTCTTTCTGCGTTTTGAGCCACAAAAGGAAATGTGGTCCTAATTTGCATTCCTTCAAATACAAATATTGTAGCTAGAAAGGAGGAACCGAGACAGGGCTGAACTTCACAATAAGAGATGGGTTTGAAGACAAATATAGTGAAAAAAGAAGGGGTAATTTTAGGTAACCTTCTTGAAGTACCCATTCAATTGATTTGCTTGAAGATGCAATTCCTCTAAGGATGAAAACCACTTATTCTATTCCTATCCAACCAAAGGCGTTGTAGGTTTTTCTCTATGGGCCCAGACAAATTCATCATTAGCTCAGAAAACTCTCCAGTCAAATTATTCAAACCCAAATATATATATATATATATATCAAACTGCTCATATTCCCAAAATAAGGAATACCACCTTCCAGACCAGTTTCAAATAGATAGAGAGATGCAAGTGATGTCATGTCCTCACAAACATCAGGAATGGGACCTGGCATATTGTTATAACTGATATCAATGGAAGTGAGATATGTACTGCTGAAGTTTGAGAACCAATTGATTAATGCCAAAGTGGAGACTTCAAAATAGTTGAATGAAAGATCAATTGCAGCAAGAGAAGTGGAACCATTGATTGAGGGTAGGGAAAAAGAAGGGATATCTGGTGGCGTACTACATCTCAGATATAATTCTTTTATAGAGGTTAGTTTGCTTACTGCTTGTAACCAGTTGGTTACATTTGAGAGGTTTATCAAATTGAGATGAAGATATTCAAGTGAATGAAGATGAGAAAGCCAATCAAGGCTTTTGCCGTAGCAATTTGAATTGTAACCAAGATCAAGATATGACAACTTGGATAGGTTACCAAGATGATACGGGATTGGTCCACCAAAATTAGCTTCCACAAGATCAAGATGCCGCAATTCACTGAGTGAACCAATGAACTCAGGAATAGCGGCATAATTGAAATCAGTATAATTGAGGTCCAAGTATTGTAAATGTTGCAGTTCAAGTAATAAATTGCAAATTATACATTTTAGACAAGAACCATCATATTCATTATGAAGATCCAACCGTGTTACATGATTGATTTGGTTATTGCATCATACCCCTTTCCATTTGCAGCACTCCCTTTTATTTTTCCATTACCCCAAGAAGCGAGTCGGCCATGTGTACCAACAAGGTTGTCTTTAAACTTGAGAAGAGCTTGTCTCTCCCGCTCTGAACACCTAATTTTACTGCCACTCTCCACTTCTAGAGAATGACCAAGGACGAGCCTCAAGTTTACTAGTAAGAAAACTAGTAATAAAGGAAGAAAATTAAAGAGCTTCATTTGAATAAGCATTTTTGGAATAATGCTTCCACAGATGGGATAAAAGTTAAAAAACGGAGAAGGATATATTTTGAGTCGTATATATTTGGAAATGATCTTTTCATTTTCTTGCACTCAAATATATAAGCACAAGTCAGTGTCTGCGTAATGGAAGACTTGCACAGTGATTAAGTTGACCTAAATAAATGATAGAAAGAAAAAAGAAAATGTTAACCCCTATAATAAGCAATGACAAGAAAGAAGAAAATATTTAATACACTTGATATATATATATATATATGCGGATAAATCATGACTTCAAAATAGAGAATATAAATTGAAAGAAAATAAGAAAAATGAAAAAGAAAAAAGGGAAGAAAAGAGTAATTAAAAAGCTTTTGGGAGCCAGAACCGGGGTGCAGGAAATTTTCCAAAAAGACCCAATTAACTTTTGAACCATTAAGGTAATTAGGCTCCACTTAATTTGTATTAAATTGTTTCATCTTATTATTTTAAAATAGATTACAGTATAATTTTGATTGATTATTTATAAAGATTAAATGTAACTATTTTATTGAATTAAGTAATATTATCTAAAGGAAATATATATTTTTAATCTATTAAATGATACCCAATTTATTGAAAGCCAGCCAGGAACGCATTCCTCTCATCAATAAAATCATAATTTGGAATTCTATCGCACGGAGACCAATGTATATGTTTAATGAGCCTAAATGTTTATAGAAGCAATAATGTGAAGAAAAATTTGGTGCCAAGAAAAACGTAATTAAATAATAATTTTATAGCCAATTATATGTCAAAATTAAAATTTCAAAGGGAGAAATTTCAACGATTTTTTTCAATCTTCCACACTCTAATCTCTTTACTTGGTTCAAGAGAAAGTAGATGAATGGAATGAAGAAAGAATGAAACACAAGAAAACTAAAGTTTTAGTTATTTCTTATAATGTTTTTATGATAGTAAGTTGCTAGACTTAACAATAAACGTAAAATTGTTAAGTGAATTTGTGTTTTAATGTGATAGTTTCACACCTCTAATAAAGTTTTTCCCACTTAATGTAGCTTTTTAAAATATAATATAATCGTGCATTGAATTTTTTAATAATATTATCTAATTTACGTCATTATTTCATATTTATATATATATGAAGGAATATAATAAATTATATGACCTAAATTGACTAGTACAGGACCATAAAACCACACTACATTATTTTTGAAAAGGCGGTTAAGCCTTTGATTTTAGTTTATATTTTATCTCCTATTTCATTTTATAAATAATTAAATATATGATATGTATATTAAATAACTTTTTAATAAAAATAATTGATTGATTTCGCGTGTGTCTCTTTATTATGTTTTAAATCAGATTACAATATAATCAATTAATTGTGAACATTAATGAGTGGAAAATGATTCCTTCTGTATTTTCAAATTATTGAATTTAAATATTTTATTAATTGATAGCCTATATATACATATATATAACTAATTAGCCAGCCGTAATTTGTAAAAAAAATACTTTAATAGTGAAAATTTGAAAGTAATTAATTTCTGCGAGCCATTCTTAAATTTTAAGTTATTTGACATTGCATTTAATTCGATACTTTTTTAAAACTATTAAATGATACCCAATTTATAGAAAAGCTAGCCAGGAATAGATTCCACATAATGATATAATTTTAATTAGAAATTCTATCATTCAAAAGCCAGTGTATGCGTTTAATGAGCCCGAATCTTTATAAAAGCAATAATGTGAAGAAAAATTTAGTTACACGGCTGCAAAATAAAATGTAATTAAATGATAATTTCATAGCTAATTCTACGTCAAAATTAAAATTTTAAAAAGTGAAATTTGAATGATTTTTGTTCTTTCACACTTTAATCTCTTTGTAGTCCAAGACAAAGTAGGTAGATAGAATAAAAAAATTGAATGAAAGACTATATAAGTAAAATTTTAGTCATTTCTTATAATATTTTTGTGATGAAGAATAGATTCCACATAAAGATAAAATTTTAATTTGAAATTCCATCAAGCAAGGCCAATTTATAAAAAAGTTACAAAACAATAATGTGAATAAAAATTTAGTTCCACGAATGCGAAAAATGTAATTAACTAATAATTTCATAGCCAATTCTACATCACGGTTAACGTATCAAAAGGTGAAATTTGATTGATTTTTGTTCAATTTTCCACACTTTAATCTCTTTATATACAATGGAAGACAATTTGCACTTTATTGTGCCACTTTGACACACTACTAAAAGTTTTTCCCACTTACAGGTGGTCAAAAAACTATTTCTATGACTTTTATCGTCCTTGCAACTTATTTAAAATATAGATAATCGTGTAGTGTACTTCTTAATAATTTTAATTTGCCTCATTGTTTTATATATGAAGAAAAATAATAAATTATATGACGTGGATTGATTAGCACAGTACAATAAATTCGCACTACATTCTCTTTAAATATTAAAAAAAATAAAAAAACTATTATTTTTCTTTTTTTATCAAAATAATATTTATTCAGGCAAATCACATAATCAGTCTCTAAAGTTTTACTCTAAAATCACATTAGTCCTCAATCTTCAAAAATTTATATTTTAGTCTGTAACGTTAATATAGCATTTAATTTTAGTCCTCAAAACTACTTTTCAACAGTATTTGACTGAAAAATTAATCGATTTCAACTTTTTTAAGGGCAAAACTGTCAATTTAAAGTTTTGTGTTCAACTTTAGTCTCAATTTAAGGTTTTGTTCCACCTTAGTACTTATATCACTTTTTCTTTTTCTTTTTCTTTTTCTTTTTATGCCAACAGCTACATTTCTTAATACATTTGATAATTACATGATAAAAGTACTAAAATGCTTTTTAATTGACAAAATTGTGCCACATTCTTTGTTATTCATCGGAGATATCTACTCTTAAATATACAAACATCACTATGTGCTAAGGCCACACTGCCCCAGGGTATATGGGTATTTTTGTGTTTAGTTGTAGGTTCAATCAATCTAAAATTCATAATTAATTAATTTAATATCACAGATATTTGTTCTCTTAGAGTGATTGAATAGATATTTCAAGAACTGTCTAAATGGATTATTGATGGGAATAACAATAGGCCACATTGAAGGTGCAGCCATAGTTGCCTGGAAAACAACAACCATGGTTGTTGTTTTTCAAGGTGATGTGATGATCATAGCCGCCATGGCCTTGTTCGCATCGACTACTACATTGTTGGGTGGGGACGAGGCAGTTTGGGATGGGGTGGGGACTGCAAAAGTATGGTGTTTAGGGGGGGGGGGGGTTGCTTGGGGTAGTTGGCATGGCCAACCACCATGGGGTAGGAATGGGACAATTGGAGATGAGGATGGGGATGGGAATCGCAGAGGGTGCGGTGTGCAAGGGTGATTGGGATAATTATACAAATGTAATTATATAGTAATTTTATATATTATATACAAATATATAATATAGCATAAATATATAATATATACATATAACATAAAAGATATATAGAATTATATATTTATATATATATATAAATGAAAAAAGTAGAATAAATTGGAGAAATGAAAATATAAAACTAAAAATAGTTTTTAAGTTTGAAAGGGATGAAAGAAGAGATACCAAAATATATTTTTTTAAAAAAAATTAAAAATATATGAAATAATTAAGGGTAATATAGTCTTTATATGTTAAAATTAGGATTAAATTGAAGCAATAAGGAGCGGGAGGCAGTGTTTATAATTTTCAAAATACAAGAAGGTTTTTTGCCTTTTTTCAATAAGTTTTTTTTTTTTTTTTTGCCCTTTTCCATTTTCGTAGGGGGTAAAACGCAATTTTTCCTAAAAAAAAAGGGAAAAAGTGATATCGGGACTGAAGTGGAACAATAACCTTAAGTTGAGAATTTTGCCCTTAAAAAGTCAAAATTGGTCAATTTGTTGGCCAAATACTGCCGAAAAATGGTTTTAAAGACTAAAATGAAACAATAAATTAACGTTATGAACTAACAGATGAGCTTTTAAAGAGTAGGGACTAATTATGTAATTTGTCCTGTTTATTCTTTTCAATGCCTTTGAGACTCCATATAAATATATTAATTTTGCCTTTTCAATTTATTTACACATTTAATGACTTGATACTCCCTTCTTAATATATTGAATATGTCAAATAGCTATAATTGAATATGAACTCATAGAAAAGTCCATTTTTTATACATGTCCTGAGAAAGGAAAAGAATTTCTTAGATAGGATCGAAGTCAAGCATCGCACTGATGTTTGCATGAAACGTTGAAGGCACTTTGAGTATTCTATTTCGTTCCATATTTCATTTTTTATTCCAACTTGTTGTATTTATACCAAGTGTTTTTTATTCTCAATAAATTATTATTATAAAAAAATATTTAATACATATGTCATACATTAATAAATTGGGATATAAGATGAAATAGGGAATGAAATAGAAAATTTAAACCATGTTGAAGGTTGGATATGTTGAACCATTATAAATGTTTTATCGAGACTTAAAACAAAATTACCAAAGAATGACAAATTAATAATTTTACAATACTTGGCATGAAAAAATAATTAAAATCCAGCATCATATCTACTTGCCAATCTTGTCATCATGGCCAAACCAAACATCTAAGAGCTAAATCATTATTTTTTTCTTGATTAATTTATAGAAGAGTTGAGGCTGTTCAAACTAAATTCAAAATTTCATTTTAATAAACTGTAACATCTAGTTGACAGTCGACCTATATATATGTAATTGGGTGATCTTTTCATTTTCTGGCAGGTAATTATTTAAGCACCAGTTTCATTGTAATGGAGTATATGCATGCAAGAGTTGTAATAATTAAGTTGGCCACAAATGAGAAAGCAAGAAGCAATGACGAGGAAGGAAAGAAAAGGACAAGTAAACAAGAAAAAATAAATATCAAGAGAAAGAAAAGCTAGTGAAGTTTCAGCCAACATATTTGGCAATTCCAAATAGATGTGTAATTAATACTACTTTTACTTTTATATTTTAAATTTCATCTTTCATTTTTTTATTTCTCTTTATGTATATATATCAAAAATATTAAATATTTTTTATAAAAATAATTAATTATAATTAAACACATCAAGTTATATAATAAATTACAATACAAAACGGAACATATATTCGTATTTCCCCAGCCAAAATTTTGCTTGCAACAAGTTTTGGGAAATAAAGTGGATGCATACAGCGATGGAAGGTCCAATATTCCAGTGATATAATTGGTTCGATTATGGCAGAGTACTCCTCTCTATTTATAGCAATTCTTTTATTTATTTTCTTCACGACTCCAAGAAGAGAGTCGATCATCTGGGACAACAAGTTGGTGTTTGATCTTAAGAAGAGCTTGTTTTTCCCTCTCTAAGCATCTGATTTTACTAGCACTGTTCGCTCCATGGATGGACTGCAAGATTTCTACTAATAATAAAGAGGGAATAAGCTGAAGGAACTTCATATTTTTACAACTATTGTGCTTTCTCAGATGGGTCAAATGGAGTAGAGAGACATATAAGCTGGGTTGTATTTGGGGATGACGACGACTTCTGTTTCTTACTCCCAATTATACAAGTGTTAAAATCTTTAGATTAGATTTCTTGAGCAAAAGTCAGCCTGAGACTGCAGGGAAGACTTGACTTAGCCTTGTTTAAGGTAACACGATCTCACAAGAGAAAAACTGGAAAGCAATGACAAAGATTGGCACCCAAGTCACAACCGTCACCCATTTTGGATCCTTTATTTCATCTCCTCTTCCAACTTGTTGAATTTACACCAAGTATATTTGATTTTTAATGAATTATTGTTATAAAGAAATGTTTAATACATGGATCGTATGTTCATGAAATGTAATAGAGAATTTATACTGAGCATTACCTGTAGAATTACATGCCAATTTAAAACAATGAGAGGGCCAGAAAATGCACCGTAAGAGACCATAAGAAGATTTCTTAGAAGACATGTTCCAGCAGTACACTTTACACCAAGTATTTTGTAAAGAGCTAAAAAGCCAGTGAGTACAAAAATGATTACCAAATAAATGTTCCCTTACCCAAACAGAGTGCATTCTGTTCATAGCATTTTTCTCATGTATGTATGAATAGTCAATATGTTATGTCCCTTTGAGAGGAATCAAATAGGCAAGAAAATAAGATAAATTGTCTCGCAGTTAAAAATGATGGTTGGCAGAAATGATGTCAGCTTAATTTTGACCTTCCAAACAATCAAGAATGTCGGGGTATATTAAACCTATAGTCGTGTTTATTTTGTATATAGATAGTGCTTCTCTTTTATCTACAGCACCTTTTCTGTTCTGTTAGTTTGTTCATTAATTAGTTAGGCGGTTAAGCATGATCATTACCCCTTTAATTAATGTTGTATATATATTGCTTTCCTGAATAATGAAATGCAAGTTCTTTTCTTTCCCAAATTAAGCCCAGCGAGTATTGCGTGTTGCCACTCTGGAAGCTTCGCAATTACCAACAGGGTATGCAGAAGAATTAAGCAAATACACAATATAATTGTGGATTAATTATATACACAACCGAAACAGATTATTATTCTAGCCAACAAGAAATGCAACTTCTTGCAGGATTTTCCTAAGGAACACTAAGGGGCGTCTTACAGTAGAAAGAAATCACAAAATACACAAAAAGCAGAAAATAAAACAATCATTTATTTGAGGTGCTAAACTCAATAAAACTGCTTCAAGTGTTGTTGCTAGAGAAATCACCTGCAGAGGACACAAACAATATAATGTAGATTAGTGTATTATTTAGAATACAAAGTTTACCATAAGTGGAATTGAAATAAACACTCACCCATTTTGAAAATATCTCCGCAAACGAGCCTTAGTAAGCTCCACCCTTACGTACACAAAATCTTCAACAATGTTGTACACCTTGAAAAATGCACCTCTCGTTGCCTTGTTGAACAATATTGTTCCAAAGATTCCCCAAAATCCAACTATAAAACCAAGTCCTAGGGCAACATAGAATTCTTTAGTTATAAACCCATCATCTTTGCACTCCTCCTTGCTCATTGTATTGTTGTCATCAACGATAGAATTTGAATCTTGATGGGGTTCATCTCCCGGGCAAGATTTATTGAGTTGATGCCCACACAGACCTGAATTGCCCATATATGTTGACTTGTCGAAAGTCAACAATTTAGGGCTCGGAGGAATTCTACCAGAAAAATTGTTGTACGACAAATTCAAGACTCCAAGGAAGCTCAATTCGCTTAGGCTTGTCGGAATACCGCCTGAGAGGTGATTTCTTGAAAAATCAAGAGAATCCAAGGACTTCAATTCACCAATGTTATCAGGAATGGATCCAGTTAAATTATTTGTGGAAAGGTTTAATTGGACCAAACCAACTAATTTTGTGATCTCCGAAGGGATTCCACCAGATAAATTATTGCTTGAAAGATCAATTACTTTCACAAGTTCTAGGTTATTTGTGTACTTGACCTCCATTCCTTTCCACATGAAATATGCACTTTCCATTGCGTAGACTTCCGTCCGATAAACATACTGATTACCTTTCAACGAACTAGTGATGGACTGCATAGTTTCACTTAGTTTCCCAATCATGGCAATATATCTATGTACACAATTTGGTATAACCCCAGAAATCTTGTTGGAGGAGAGGTCTAAAATGTGAATATTTACTAGACCACATAGGTTTGAAGGTATGCTACCGTAAAACTTATTGGAGCGTAGGATTAGAACCTTCAGCTGTGAAAATCTCTCTCCTATCCAAGTTGGTATTTTTCCAGTCAATTTATTTCTTCCCATGTCAATCACGATCAAGTTTGTGCAATTTGCCATAGAAGTGGGAAGTCCGCCAGAGAAACTATTGTTGCGTAAGTGCAAGAAATAAAGGGTACTTATCGAGCCAAATGAGTGAGGTAGCTTCCCTGAAAAGTTATTGCTTGCTAGGCTAAGAAATTTTAACCTCTTAAAATGAGTAAAACAATCGGGAATTTGGTCTGATAATAGGTTATCCGAGAGGTCGATGAACTCCCAGTCCCTAATATGGCACAATGAAATGATTGAACCTAAAATTTTGTTTCTTGATAGATCTAGTATCTTTGGATAACTAAAGGATATGCTGGAGAGTGAAAAGTGGGGAAGGACGCCATTCAATTGGTTATTTGATGCGTCCAAATAGAAAAGTTGAGGAACAATGTCACCAAACCAACTAGGAATAATATCTGAGATTCCATTGCTAGATATATCAATGTAAACAATTTCTTTCTGCGTTTTGAGCCACAAAGGAAAATGTGGTCCTAATTTGCATTCGCTCAGGATCAAATGTTGTAGTTGGAATGGAGGAACCCAATGAGGGCTGAACTTCACTGCAAGAGATGGGTTTGCAGACAAACCTAGCACAAGAAGATGGGATAGTTTTAGGTAACCTTCTTTAATGGACCCATTCAATTGATTTGCCCCAAGTCGCAATGTCTCTAAGGATGAAAACCTCGACATATTACAAAACGATCCACTTATTCTATTCCCATGCAACAAAAGCCCCTGTAGGTTTTTTTCTATAGGCCCGGACAAATTCATCATTAGCTCAGAAAGCTCTCCAGTCAAATTATTCCAACTTAGATCTAAATATATTAAGCCGCTCATATTCCCAAAATATTGAGGAATACCACCTCCAAAACCAGTTCTAATGAGAATGAGAGATGCAAGTGATGTCATGTCCTCAAACACATTAGGAATGGGACCTGGCATATCGTTAAGACTGAGATCAATGGAGGTGAGACCAGTACTGCTGAAGTTTGAGAACCAATGGATTAATGCCAAAGTGGAGACTTCGAAATAGTTCCATGAAAGATCAATTGCGGCAAGAGGAGTGGAACCATTGATTGAAGGTAGGGAAGAAGGAGGGATATCTGGTAGGTTACTTTCCATCACAAATAATTTTTTTATGAAGGACAATTTGCTTATTGCTTGTAACCAATTGGTTGCCTTTGAGAGGTTTATAAAATTGAGTTGAAGATATTCAAGTGAATGAAGATGAGAGATCCAATCAAGGCTTTTGCTGTAGCAATTCAAATTGAAACTAAGATCAAGATATGACAACTTGGATAGGTTGCCTAGATGATATGGGATCGGTCCACCGAAATTAGCTTCCACAAGAATAAGAAACCGTAATTCACTGAGTGAACCAAGGAACTCAGGAATAGAGACATAATTAAAATCATTATAACTGAGGTCCAAGTATTGCAAGTGTTGCAGTTCAAGTAAAGAATTGCTAATAATACCTTTTAGACCAGGACCATCATATTCATTGTAAAGATCCAATCGTGTGACATGATTGGTTCGGTTATTGCATAGTACCCCTCTCCATTTGCAGCACTCCCTTTTATTTTTCCCATTACCCCAAGAAGTGAGTTGGCCATGTGTATCAACAAGGTTATCTTTGAACTTGAGAAGAGCTTGCCTCTCCCTCTGTAAACACCTAATACTACTACCACTCTGCACTTCTAGAGAATGACCAAGGACAAGCCTCAAGCTTATGAGTAAAAAAACTAGTAATAAAGGAAAAAACTGAAAGAACTTCATTTGAATAAGTATTTTTAGAATAATGCTTGCATAGATGGGATAAAAGTTAAAAAATAGAGAAAGATATATGTTGAGTTGTATATATTTGGGAATAATCTTGTCATTCTCTTGCACTCAATTATATAAGCACTAGTTAGTATCTATGTAATGGAAGACTTGCATAGTAATTAAGTTGACCCCAAAAGAGAAACCAAGAAGAATTGATGAGGAAGAACAAAGAAAAAGGACAAGGAAAAGTTGCATAGTAATTAAGTTGACCTAAAGAAATGCTCAAAAGAAAAAAGAAAAAGTTAACCCCTATATAAGCAATGACAAGAAAGAAGAAAATATTTAATACACTTCATATATATTTATTAAATGAAATATGGATCAAACATGACTTGAAATAGAGAATATAAATTGAAAAAAACATAAGAAAAATGAGAAAGAAAAATGGGAAGAAAAGAATAATTAAAGAGATTTTGGGAACCATAATCAGCGTGCAGAAATTTTTTCAAAAAGACCTAATTAACTTTTGAACCATCAAAGTAATTAGGCTCCATTTAATATGCATTAGATTGTTTCATCGTGTTATTTGAAAATAGCTTACAGTATAATTTTGCTTGATTACTTATAAAGATTAAGTTTAATTATTTTATTGAATTACGTAATATTATCTAAAAGATATCTAATTTTTTAAACTATTAAATGATACCCAATTTATTGAAAGCTAGCCAGGAATGAATTCCACTCATCAATAAAATCTTAATTTGAAATTCTATCGCATGGAAACCAATATACATGTTTAATGAGGCTAAATGTTTATAGAAGCCATAATGTGAAGAAAAATTTGGTCCCAAGAAAAATGTAATTAAATAATAATTTTATAGCCAATTCTACGTCAAAATTAAAATTTCAAAACAAGAAACTTGAATGATTTTTGTTCAATTTTCCACGCTCAAATCTCTTTACTCGGTCCAAAATAAAGTGGATGAATGGAACGAAGAACGAATGAAAGACGACACAACTAAATTTTTAGTCATTTCTTATAATATTTCTATGGTGATAAGTTGCTAGACTTGACCATAAATGTAAAATCATTAGTGAATTCACACTTTATTGTCATAGATTGACAGCTCTAATGATGTTTTTCCCAATTAATATTTTCATGACTTTTTGTCATCCCTATAATCTTTTAAAATCTAGCAGCGTGTATTGAACTTTGCAGTAATATTATCTAATTTACCTCATTATTTCATATATGAAGAAAAATAATAAATTATATGACCTAGGTTGACCAATATAGAACCATAAAATCACGCTACATTCTCTTTCAATATTAGTAAAAGAAGGAAACTACATGTTTTGAGAAAGGAAAAGACTTGTTTAAGTCAGGAATTCGAGTTAGGAGTTAATATCTAAATGAGAGCTTGAAGATTAGCCAGATATGCTAAGTGTATTACCAAAATTTAAAATAAAATTATAAAAAAATGATAAAATATTTACTTTACTATACTCAGCATGAAAAATGATTAAAATCATCATATTTGCTTGCCAATCTTGTCATCCTGGCCAAGCCAAGCAGCCTGAACTAAATGATCATTTTGTTTCTTTATTAATTTATAGAAGAGTCGAGACTAATTTACATACTAAATTCAAAATTTTATTTTAATAAAATATGCAACCTAAAACACATTTTGATTGGTTCACAAGATTATTATCTCTAGTTTTTTAGAAATGTCTTGTTTTTTTTAACATCAAGTGAAGTCAGTTACCTAGGAAAAGGCGGTTAAGTCCTCTATTTCAATTTATATTTCATCTTCTATTTTATTTGATGGATATATGACATGTGTACTAAATATTTTTTCATAAAAATAATTGATTGACTTAGATTGTTCCCTTTTGTTATGTTTTAAAATATATTGCAATATAATCAATTAATTGTGAACTTTAGCGAGTGGAAAATGGATTCTTTTTGTATTACCCATACATTTTCTTAAACTTCTCAAATGATTAAATGTAAATATTCTATTGAATTGAGTAACCATATATATAACTGATTGGCCGGCTGTAATTTGTAAAAATAATACTTTAACAGTGAAAGTTTGAAAGTAATTAATTTCTGCAAGCCTTTCTTAAGTTTTAAGTTATTTCACATTGCATTTAATTTGATATTTTTTTTATAAAATTATTAAATGATAGCTAATTTATAGAAAAGCTAGCCAGGAATAGACTCCACATAACGATAAAATTTTAATTTGAAATTCTATCACGCAAAAGCCAGTATGTGTGTTTAATGAGCCTAAATGGTTATAAAAGCAATAATGTGAAGAAAAATTGGTTACACAAATGCAAAAAAATAAAATAAAATAATAATAATAATAATAATAATAATAATAATAATAATAATAATAATAATAATAATTATTATTATTATTATTATTATTATTATTATTATTATAATAAATGTAGTTAAATGATAATTTCATAGCTAATTCTATGTCAAAATTTAGATTTCAAAAGGTGAAATTTGAATAATTTTTGTTCAAATTTTCACACTTTAATCTCTTTGCGATCCAAGAGAAAGTATCTATATATAGAATGAAAAGACCAAAAGACAATATAATTGAAGTTTTAGTCATTTCTTATAATATATTTGTAATGATATATAAGCTCCTAGACTTGACCCCAACATAAAATTATTAATGAATTTGAACTTTATTATGATGCCTTTGACACTCTAATAAAAAGATTGAATGAAAGGCAATACAATTGAAGTTTTAGCCATTTCCCATAATATTTTTGTGATGATATATAAGTTCTTAGATTTGACCAAACATAAAAGTATTAATGAATTTGCACTTTATTATGACGCCTTTGACACTCTAATAAAAGCTTTTCCCACTTCCAGATGGTTGGAAAACTATTTCCATGACTTTTATCATCCCCACAAATTATTTTAAATGCATATAGATAACCGTATAGTGTACTTCTCAATAATTTTAATTTGCTCATTGTTTTACATATGAAGAAAAATAGTAAATTATATGATGTGGATTGATTAGCACAGTACAATAAATTCATGCTACAATCTTTTTAAATATTAGAAAAAGATTAGAAAACTATTATATTTCTTTTTTTTATCAAAATAATATTTATTCTTTTCAATGCCTTGAGACTTTATAAAAATATATTATTTTTACCTTTTCGTGTTATTTACACATTTAATGACTTAATCCCCCAGTCCTAATATATTGAATATGTCAAATATATACAATTGAACATGCACTCCTAAAAATGTCCATTCTTTACACGTCATGAGAATGGAAAAGACTTTCTTAGATAGGATGGATGTGGCATCGGACTGATGTTTGCATGAAATGTTGAAGGCACTTTAGATATTCTATTTCATTTTTCTATTCTAACTTCTTGTACTTATGTCAAGTGTTCTGATTCTCAACCAATTATTATTATAAAAAAATATTTAATACACATGTCATATATTAATAAATTGGAATAGAAAATGAAATAAAAAATTTAAACCGTGTTGAAGGTTAGTTATGTTGCACCATTATAAATGTTTTATCGGGACTTGAAAAAATTATAGAAGAATGGTATAGAAGAGTTAAGGCTGTTCTAAATTCAAGATGCCATTGTACTAAAATCTGTAGCATCTAGTGGACCTATATATATATATATATATATATATCTGTGTGTGTGTGGGGGGGCGCGCTCTAATTTGTCAATAAGTTGAAAAGGTGCTGTAGCAATTCATCAAATTTCAGTATACGTATAATAGCTAAATAATTAAAGGTTATTTTCGTCCACCTCGCATAAGATTCTAACTTTTCATATTCACTGTTTTTGAGGTTTGGATATTTTACAAAGATCCATTTTCTCACAGTTTCTGTTAAAAAATTTAATAAAATTTTATTTGAATTCTAAACAGAAACAAAACTTTCAAAGCACAAATTGGGTTATTAGTTTCCATGGAGTGTTATTTTCAACTGCATTAGTTTTTAAATAATAAATAACATGTATTCTTTATATTTTTCAACCTCATAATCTAAAATTGGTCTCATTGTTTTCAAAATTTCCATCTCTTTAGTATTAGCTAGCATACAAGAAATATAACTTTATTATCAGAATTCCAAATCAAAGGTACATTGACGAGCTTGTGACACTTGCATTAAAAAGAAGGCTCAATTACATCCATACCTCACGAGGTTTGGTGTAATTACAAAAAAACTTTCATTGTTTTGAAAATTACAAATATCCCCTGAACTTTCAAACTAAATTACAATGTTGACGAAAAGTGTAAAATGACCAAAATGCCATTTTGTTAAAAAAATTTAAAAAAAAAAGAAAAATGAAAAAAAAGATTAGAAATATGAAAAGATAGAAATACCCTTGGACCTATTTTTAATATTTTTGAATTTATGAGGGTTTATTTAATATATTTTTATCACCTTCAATTTCCGCTAGACCGTTGCCACTGCCATGCGCCTCCACCGAAACTGGGTTCTACTGCCGGTAGAAGGTGTGCCTTGTTGCGCTCTTTCAAACCCCCAAAACAATTTCAGTTTCCCCTTCACTTTGTTAGCCAATTTCAAGCAAAACTGCCCAACACCACCGCGTGCCTCCACCTTTCATTCTCCTTCTCCATTGGTCAAATCACAAATTGAAACCACCATTACACTCCTCTCGTCAAGTCTATCAAAACCCACTTCTTGTTTATGAGTTTTCATTACAAAAACTAAGCAACCCGTCACCACCACCGTGAGGCTCCGTTCGAAGCTTATTTTTTGGCTATTCACCGGTTGTTTTTAGGCAAATTTGGTACCGATGCGTTCCTTGTGGTGAGGGAAAGAGAATGGTTAGTCTGGTTGCTAGTTTTTCCAGCATCGGAGCGGTGCTAGTTGGAGAGAATGGTGATAGTAAGCATGGAATAATTTGATACAATGGGAGGGCTCTTACGTATATTTTTTCCAACTTTCTGAAATTCTAATTTCACCCCAAAACTTCCTCTCAGATTTCAATTGAATCCTTCAACTCTATGAGTGCCTCACATTGATCCCAAAATTCTTTTCCTCAATTTCAATTAAATCCTCAAACTAGTTAGTGACTCTATTGACTTGGTTGACCAAAATTAATTCAAAATTGACCCTCAAAACTTTCAAAATTTTTACAATCAAATTCTTTCTTATTTGTGTTTTGGGCCCCAAAGTTTTTGTCAAATAAATATTTTAATTTTTAAATCTTACATTCTAAAATGCCAAATCTAGGTGTGTTAGATGTCATTATTATTTTTTAATTTTAAAAATTATTAAAAATATATTATCATGATAGATTTAATTTAGTTTAGTTTTTTTTTTTTTTTTTACTTTTTAGTTAAATTGAATGTAATTTAATTAAAATATTTATATATATATATTACTATTTTAATATTATTAGATTATTTTAATAATATAAATATATATTTAGCATAATCTAATATGTTATATTTTAATGATATAAATTTAATTAAATTATTTTAGATATGTTTTAATATTATTGAAGGGAAAATTGCAAAAGTAGGATAGTAACTATAGCCATTTCGCATTATATGACCGAAATTTGGGGTCGTAGTGAACTAGGACCAAAACTCATAAAAATTAAAAAAAAAAAGGACCGTGATCATCGGAAAACACAGTCAGCGCCGATGATGCTTGCATGTCACTGACGTGGCACTGACGTGTAATAAAATCCAACGAGGTCAATCGACTCAATCCTAGTAAGCTTGGCCCCCTTTCCACACAGTCCACCATCTCAAAAGAAAAGCGCCACATCATTTAAATTTTAGGCAAAATTGCAAAATTAGTCATGTACATATGGCCTTTTGGCAATTTAGGACCGTAACTACTTTCGAGCTGCAAGATTAGCCTACTATCTCCTGAAATTTGGCAATTTGAGGACAATTTGGGCCTGAAAATCATGTGGCACCAGCCCGCGCCTACGTGGGGTCTGACCTAGCGCCACGTGACGCCCCACATCAAACTTGTCCTACTTTTCTCTTGGGTGGCAACAACGTGGTAATTCAACCAGCCACATCAGCAAAATATGAAAATAATACGTAAAAAATAAAAAGTAAAGACATAAAAAATAAAAAAGCCTAATAAATAAAAATGTATATATACATACATATATAAATTTTAAATACATAAATATATATATACACGCATATAATATATATACCCCAACACCCCCACAAACACCCGCCACCACCATGGCTGCCATGGGCTAGGCCACTAGTTGGTAGATCTGGACTGGCCAGATTTGCCTGGCCGTATGTGCCAGGCCTAGGCGGAGGCAACCGTTAGCCATGAAGCTACTAGACCGAGGTAGGCAGCTACTGGCCAGCGGCCAAGTTGAGGGGAAGGGGTGTGGTTGGTGGGGGGTGAGGGGAGGAGCGTTGGAGGGAAAGGGATGGGGGGGGGGGGGCTTGGGGATTTTTTTCTTCTTCTTCTTTTTCTTTCTTCTTCTTCTTCTTCTTCTTCTTCTTCTTCTTCTTATTATTATTATTATTATTATTATATTTGAATTCTTTATTTATACTATTTGAGTTATTTTAGAATATTTATAATTTTAATATTATTATATAGTTTATAATTATATAGTTAGGAAGATAGACTTAAAATTTTATTGTTTAAGTTTTATTTTGTTATATTTGAATTAATAAATAAAATATATTTATATTTAGTAGAATTATTTTAGATGTATTTATCATTTTAATAGTATTATGTAAATTTGAATTATATAGATAATATGATAGACTTAATTTTATTGTTTAATTTTTATTTCATTTTTGAATTGATAAATAAATTCAACAAAATTTATTTAAATTTTTAGATATGTTTACTAGTTTAAAATTATTAAATATTTTAACTTAATATTATTTAATTTATATGGCCTAAAGTGATAAATTAGATTTAAAAAAAATTCTAGATGATAAATTCGTATAAAATAGAATTTTATAAATTTGAAGGATATTTGATATTTTAAATTCTAATGTGTAAGTTTTAAATTTTTTTAGGACTCAATTCACTTAATTCGATAATGTAGCAAGTGAGATATATGTGTATGT
>JADPMQ010000052.1:0-35000 GCA_018894105.1 Jacaranda mimosifolia | reverse complement strand
GTGTTTATATATGGCAATATATATAAGTATATAAATATTTTTCAAGATTTATCTTTTTTTTTTTTTATCTTTTTGATTTTTTGTGCAAATTTTTCTTTTTTTTTTCCTTTTTGTGTGTGTGTGTGTGTGTGTGTGTGTGTGTCTAGTGTAATACATGTGCTAACATGGCAAGAAGGGGTTGCCACACCACATGGCATGTAGGAAAGAGAATATGATGTGGCGCCAAGTAGGCGCGGGCCGATGCCACGTGATTTTCGGGCCCAAATTGAATTGATAATGGATGAAATCTTCAAATTAGAGGTATAAATGAGATGGGATGAAGAAACGATTTGAGTTTGACTCGATAAAAGCTCGTATTCGACTTGATCTTTTTAAACATGAGTTGGGCCTGAGCTCATTAGTCAAATGAGACGAGTTGAGATTAATAGTATTTGACTCGTAAATCTTGCGAGTCTAAATGAACCTTTTATTATATATATATATAGTTATAGTCTAGATCCATATAATAATAATAATAATAATAATAATAATAATAATAATAATAATAATAATTTGTTTTTTATTTTTAGAAAAATATAATAAAATTATTTAAAAAAATTATAATTATAGATTTTGTTTTGAGTTTAAATGAGTTCGAGTTAATCCAAATGTATACAAGCTCGAGCTCTTTGAGATTATACCAATTGAGTTCTTCTGCTTTCCTATTATGAGCCTTATCAAGTCAATATAATCTCGATAAGGCTCGTCAAACCTTCATCTATTCCAACAAGTCGAGCTTGAGCATAACTGTTTGGACGCGACCAAGCTTGAGCCCAAACTCAAGCTCACAAATTAATAGATGAGTCGAGTTTGAGCTTGCTAGATTCGAACTTGGCTTGACTCATTTAGACCCTTACTTGAAAGTAATTAATTTCTGCAAGCTTTTTCTTTTTCTTTTTCTTTTTCTTTTTTCTTTTTATTAAGTTTCAAGTTGTTTGACATTAGACTAAGGTATCATTATTTATTTTTTTCACACCTCATAATTTAGTTAAAAAAATTGAAAAATGTAAGTACAGGAGATTAAATAATACTTGGTAAATTAAAATGATGACTTTTAGAATTTAGTGGTTTCTCAATAGTTTTTGTATATTTGACCCAAAGGTAGGGGAATAGTTTTGCGTGGATTGTATTTGATCAATTTTTATTGGCGGACTAGTTAAGGGAATAAAGGTATTAATTTATTTATAAAACAAATTTTCAGTTATGTACTTTGAATACTACTATTTGTGCATTTTAAACTTCTTTTACAAAAATTATAATTTTTTAAAAAAGCTATTAATTGATACCCAATTTATAGAAATTAAGTTAGCCAAAATTAATAGATATATGCTATACATCAATAAGATCTTTGAAATTCTATCGCTCAAAAATCAATATATATTTGACAAGTTTAAATATTTATAAAAGCAATAATGCGAAGAAAAAATTAGTCCCACGAATACCAAAAGCAATTAAATGAGAATTTTACAGCCTATTCTGCATCAAAACTAAAATTTCAAAAGGTGAAACTTGAATGATTTTTGTTCAATTTTCCACACTTTAACCTTTTTACCCTGTCCAAGAGAAAGCAGATAGATGGAGTGAGGAACGAATGGAAGACAGCATAAGTGAAGTTTTAGTCATTTCTTATATTATATTTTCAATGATAAGTTGCTAAACTTGACCATAAACGTAATTATTAGTAAATTTCCACTATAGTGACAGTTTGTCACTCATAAAGTTTTTTTTCCCACTAATGGATGGTTAGAAGACTATCTCCATGACTTCTTATCATCCCTGCAATTTTTTAAAATCTAATATAACCGATTGTAGTGTACTTCCCGATGACGTCTAATCTGCCTCATAATTTCATTTATGAAAAAAAATAATAAATAAATATGATGCAGATTATTAGCACAGTACCGTAAATCCACGCTATTCTCTTTGAATATTAGAAAAAAAGAAGAAAATTATTATTATTATTATTCCTTTTTATCAAAATAACAACAATTTTTTTTAATGCCTTGAGACTCTATATGAATACGTTATTTTAGTATTTTTCATGTCTTTACAAATTTAATAGCTTAGTCCCTTACACATTGAATATGCCTAATAGCATGTTTGCATATTCATAATTGAAATGACCTCCTAGCAAAATGCCTTTTCTATACATATTGTGAAAAATAAGGAGACTTTTTTAGGTTTATTGGATCAGAGTCAGACATCGAATTGATGTCTTCAAGGAATGTTGGAGGTTAGCTAGATATGTTCAATCATTATAAGTGTTTTGTCGAAATTTGAAATAAAATTACAAAAGAATGATAAGTTGCAATGTTCGGCATGAATAATATAGTTTTGATCTTTGTTTTATTTTATTTTTTTTATAAAAAAAAGGCATGCATTTGTTAATAATTATCACGCATTTGTTTTCTCATATTAAAATTAGTATATTCTCTATATTCTCTTTAGGTATTGAAAATAATAATTTTATGTTTATATACATCAATGTTCTAAAAATTTAGATTACAATATAAGCAATTAATTATGAGCTTTAGCGAGTAGTATAAATGGATTCTTTTTGTATTATCCATACATATTTCTTGAACTTTTTCTCAAATGATTAGATTTTAAATACTTACCCTATATAAAACTAATTGGCCAGCCATAATTTGCAAAAATGATACTGTAATAATGAAATCTTGAAAGTAGTTAATTTCTTGAAGCTTTTCTTAAGTTTCAAGTTATTTGACATTGCATGTAATTGGTATTTTTTTTAAATCGATACCCAATTTATGAAAAAGCTAGCCAAGAATAGATTCCACATAAAGATAAAATTTTAATTTGAAATTCCATCACGCAAGGCCAATGTATAAAAATGTTACAAAAGCAGTAGTGTGAAGAAAAATTTAGTTCCACGAATCCAAAAAATGTAATTAAATAATAATTTCATACCCAATTCTACATCAAGGTTAGCGTGTCAAAAGGTGAAATTTGAATGATTTTTGTTCAGTTTTCCACACTTTAATCTCTTTATATACGATGGAAGACAATTTGCACTTTATTGTGCCACTTTGACACACTAATAAAAGTTTTTCCCACTTACAGGTGCTCAGAAAACTATTTCTATGACTTTTATGGTCCTTGCAACTTATTTAAAATATAGATAACCGTGTAGTGTACTTCTTAATAATTTTAATTTGTCTCATTGTTTTATATATGAAGAAAAATAATAAATTTTATGATGTGGATTGATTAGCACAGTACAATAAATTCGCGCTATATTCTCTTTAAATATTAAAAAAAACCAGAAAACTATTATTTTTCTTTTTTTTTTTATCAAAATAATATTTATTCAGGCAAATCACATAATTAGTTTCTAAAGTTTTACTCTAAAATCACATTAGTTCTCAATCTTCAAAAGTTTATATTTTAGTCTGTAATGTTAATATGTCGTTTAATTTCAATCCTCAAAACTACTTTCCAACAGTATTTGATTGAAAAATTAATCGATTTTGACTTTTTAAGGGCAAAATTGTTAATTTAAAGTTCTATGTTCTACTTTAGTCTCAATCTAAGGTTTTGTTCCACTTTAGTCCTTATATCACTTTTTCTTTTTCTTTTTCTTTTCTTTTTATGCCAACAACTATATTTCTTAATATATTTGGTAATTACATGATAAAAGTACTAAAATACTTTTTAATTGACAAAAATTGTGCCACATTCTTTGTTATTCATCGGAGATATCTATTCTTAAATATACAAACATCACTATGTGCTAAGGCCACACTGCCCTAGGTTATATGGGTATTTTTGTGTTTAGTTGTAGGTTCAATCAATCTAAAATTCATAATTAATTGATTTAATATCACAGATATTTGTTCTCATAGAGTGATAAAATACTTTTTAATTGACAAAAATTGTGCCACATTCTTTGTTATTCATCGGAGATATCTATTCTTAAATATACAAACATCACTATGTGCTAAGGCCACACTGCCCTAGGTTATATGGGTATTTTTGTGTTTAGTTGTAGGTTCAATCAATCTAAAATTCATAATTAATTGATTTAATATCACAGATATTTGTTCTCTTAGAGTGATTGAATAGATATATCAAGAACTATCTAAATGGATTATTGATGGGAATAACAATCGGCCACGTTGAAGGTGTGGCCACAGTAGCTTGGAAAACAGCAGCCATGGTTGTTGTTTTTCAAGGCGATGTGATGATCATAGCTTCCATGGCCTTGTTCGCACTGATGGCTACATTGTTGGGTGGGGACGGAGGCCGTTTGGGGTGGGGTGGGGAGTGCAAAAGTATGGTGTATAGGGGGTGGGTTTGCTTGGGGTAGCTGCCATGGCCAACCACCATAGGGTAAGGACTGGACAATTGGGGATGGGGGTTGTGGAGGGTGTGGGGTGCAGGGGTGACTGGGATAATTATATAAATATAATTATATAGTATTTTTATATATATTTATATTTATTTATTAATATATATTATATATAAATATATAATATATACATATAACATAAAAGATATATAGATTTATATATTTATATATATAAATTAAAAAAGTAGAATAAATTAGAGAAATGAAAATATAAAAACTAAAAATATTTGGCTTTTTTATAAAAAAAATTGCAAAAAAAAATTACAAAAATACTGCCCTTTTTGGCGGTTTTTCAAAATTATAGTAAGTTGCAATCACCGAGTGCAATTTTCAACAATAACCAAATTTTTTCCCCAGCCGCCGTTTTTGACCAGAATAAAAAATTATGGGTACTGTTGAAAGTTGTACTCGGTGAGTGCAACTTTCAACAATACCCATAATTTTTTATTTTAAAAATTTTTCTTTCTTTATGTATAAATTTTTTTAGGGCTTGTTCTCAAAATATTTCCCCAAATATTTTGGAAAAATATTTTTCAACCCTCAAAAAATTTCAAAATGCATACACATTCTCCAATCTTTTTCCCAATTAAATACTACAATTTTTTACCAAAAAAATCCCCTCATAATTCATCCAAAAAAACCCTACACTTTAAAAAGCACATATATCCTCTCATTTTCTCACTCCATCTTTCACATCAACCATTCATTACTTCACTTATATATACATATATATACACACATATATATTTACATATATGAAAATATTAAAATATTGCTATTTAAAAAATTATAAAACTTATGTTTACCTAAAAATATTTAATGTATTAATTAGTTAAAATTATTAAATACCTTATTAACTTTTAAAAAAAATTATTTAAAAAATTATTTTAGAAGAAATGTTAGTTTAATAGTAATAAAAACCTTTATTTCATTTTCTTTTCGTTTCATATCACTTAGGTACACTCTCTCCTCCTCGTCCTCCTCCTTTTTTTCTTTTTTTTTTTTTTCTCTTTTACTTTGGCTGGCCGGTTGGCCATTGCTGGGTACTGTTGAAAGTTGCAACTTTCAACAGTACCCATAATTTTTTATTTTAAAAAATTTTCTTTCTTTGTGTATAAATTTCTTTAGGGCTTGTTCTCCTATATTTTGGGAAAATATTTTTCAACTCCAAAAAAATTTCAAAATGCATGCACATTCTCCAATTTTTTTCCCAAAATATTACAATTTTTTACCCAAAAAATCCCCTCATAATTCATTCAAAACAAAACCTTACACCCTAAAAAGCACAATTATCCTCTCATTTTCTCACTCCATCTTTCACATCAACCATTCATTACTTCACTTACATATACATATATATATACACACATATATATTTACAAATATGAAAATATTAAAATATTGCTATTTAAAAAATTATAAAACTTATGTTTACTTAAAAATATTTAATGTATTAATTAGTTAAAAATATTAAATACCTTATTAATTTTTTTTAAAAAATTATTTAAAAAATTCTTTCAGAAGAAATGTTAGTTTAGTAGTAATAAAAACCTTTATTTCATTTTCTTTTTATTTCATATCACTCAGGTGCACTCCCTCCTGCTCTTCCTCTTCCTTTTTTTTTTCCCTCTTTTAGTTTGGCCGGCCGGCCGGCACTTGCCTAGTCGGTCGACCACTGCTGGACGCACCAGTAGCATTAGCAGCACCAACACCGGCTGTCCGGTGGCCAGCGGCTGGCCAGATCTGGAATTTTTTTTTTAAATTAGTTATAATTTACAAAAAAAAAACTAAAATTGTTGTTTGGGTTATTGTTTCAGGTTTGAAGGGTGTATACTTGTGTATTATTTCCCTTGATTGAGGTAATTTTTTTAATTATGCTAAAATTTAATTATGTTTTAGTTAATTATCTCCATTAATTAAAATTTGATTTATGTTTTAGTTATCTCTACTATGTTTTAGGTAATTGTCTCCATTAGTTAAAATTTAATTATGTTTTAGCTAAATGATTTATGTTTTAGTTATATGAAATATGTATTATATAATATGTCTCAATTAGTTAAAATTTAATTAAGTTTTAGTTAAAATTTGATTTATGTTTTAGTTTTATGAATTATGTTTTATATAATTTGTCTCAATTAGTTAAAATGTAATTATGTTTTAGTTGAAATTTGATTTATGTGTTGGTTAAACTCAAATAATATTTTATTATTTTTGGTATAATAATTTGATTTAACAGAAATAATGATTTATGTATTAGTTGAATCTTGAATTACATTTTATGTTAGTTTTATATGTTGTTATATTTGTTAGAGTGGTGTTTTTATATGAATTAAAAATTTTATTAAAATTATGATTAAGTTAAATTTTCTGGTACTACATATTGAATTGTATTAAATATTTAAGTTTTCATTTAGTTTGTCGAATTATGATTTATTAATAAATATGTGCGCTTGTAACATGTGCGTAATGATGTAGTCTATCTTGACTTGGTGGAAATCTTTTGTGAGTGATAATTTTAGTGGAGCATTTAAAGTTATGTTTGGATATCTTGTTTTAATTTTGTAATATTTTTATAGTACAATACATTATAATTGTTTAGAATTTGTGGATTCAAGAAAGAGGATGGCATGTTGGGAGAAGGGGTGGAGCCTTCACATTTGTTGCTGATTGGTTTTTAATTGCTTGCATGATGATGATGGACATAAGGGGGAGTGTTTATGTGTCATTTTGTGTTTACTAATATTATTAATTATAAATGCTAGTTTAAAATATGATTTATTATGTTAGCTTAAATTTAATTTATGTATTAGATTAAATTATATTAGTTTAAATTTGATTTATGTATTAAATATTGTTATATAATGTTAGATTTGTGTTTTTATGTAATGTTCAGTTAATTAATTTTTTGTTAGTGTATGTTGAATTGTATTAATTTTATAAATTTCAATTTTAGTTTATGGAATTAGGATTTATAGATAAATATGTGCACTTGTAAGAAAATTTTAGATTGATAATCACTTTATTAATTATGATATATGTTGTTTCGCTGTAGTAATGAACACACATACGTAATTTGTGTTTATAAATATTATAAGTTGTTTTTAATTGAAGTAATGGTTTACATTTTGTTGAGTCTTGTTTTTTAGGCAATTTGAAGTATTCTATTTAAGGGAATTTTTGATAGAATGTATCATTAATCATATTAAATCTTTGGTATTTTTATCTACTTGGATATGTTTGATGTAATGATAAAGAAATTAAGAATTGGACTATAAATGGGCTATAGAAATTCCAATCCTCAATTTTTTGTCGTTCACATTAATATACCAATAAGTATTTTGGATGTACCTAATCATATTATTTTATTTATTTTTCCAGCAAATATTTCAGGATGGATATCAGAGATATATATGGTCCACGTGATCCCAGTATCTTATACATGCAAGATGGCCATCGATCAGAGGGTGTATTAGCTAGAGATATAGATGACACTTTAGTTGTTAGACTAGGAGATAGAAGATTTTGGAGAATTATAGGACACTAAGCTCTACACCCTCGTGTATTATCTTTATTAAATGAGATGGGATTCTATGGTGTCTACTATTGTAGAAATATTGAGACTGATGTTCATGTAATTTTAGCTCTGGTCAAGAGGTGGCGCTCAGAGACTCATACATTTCATTTACGTGTGGGAGAGGCTACAGTTACGTTGCAGGACATAGCAGTTATTTGCGCATTACCGATAGATGGTATTGTTGTTACATGTAAAGACCATGTTCACAACCTCACGCAGTGGCAGGATTATTGTCATCGTTATCTTGGATTCATTCCAAAAAAGCGAGACCTTAGGGGGTCACAACTTCATCTTACTGCTTTTACGGACCATGTTCACAATAATGGAATTATGGATCATAGCACAGTTTTGGAGGTCCAACAATACGCACGTGTCTGTGCGTTGATACTTCTTGGATGTCTTATGTGCCCAAGCTCATTGGGTTCTGCAATATCATTGGTTTATTTACAGCATATGGAGCAAATATATGAAGTCCGTAACTTTAGTTGGGGTAGTGCAGTTTTATCGTTCATGTATCATGAGCTTTGTACTGCATCACATAGAGGAAGATCAAATATTGGTGGAGCGATGCAATTGTTACAAGTGAAGTAGTATTATTTTGCTTTTATATTAATTCTTGCAATTAGGTACGACGCCTAAAAAATTGTTAATTGTAGATTTGGGTATGGTCACGCATTGCAACATTGACGCCTATAAGATTAACTTCTCGTGTCGATCATAATGAAGCTCCAGTAGTAGTTGATGGAGTTTCAATTCCTCCGTATGGTGATCGATAAGATAATATATGTTATAGTTTATTAATATTTTCATGCTACTATTTTCTGCGTATATGGATAATATAAATTGTTATATTAATATCAATTGAATGGATTTTTAGGTGGTGGTATTATAATTCTTTCACGCAAACAGCAAGTCACTATGTACGAATCATAAGAGATATGCTTGATAGAATGTCGGCAAATGAGGTCAAAAATTCTATAATAATAATAGTTTTTACATCAAATATTCTGATAAGCTATTTATCTATATAAACATGGCTCAATACATTTATATGCAGTTTATATGGCAACCATATGACCCGATCCAAGACATTCAAACCTTGCCAGTCCAGTGTGCCTCGAGACTTTGGATAGCAGCGTGTCCATTAATAAACTTTGCTATAATTGAGATGCATCATCCAGAACGAGTCCTAAGGCAATTTGGGATGCGACAACACATTCCTCCACCACCGGCAGAGAGAGGTTCAATATTACATGACATATCACGTAGAGGCATCCTGGGCAAGATTGGTCCATTTGTCACATGGATTATATTGCTCAGTAGGCTAACATAGAGCAGCTTGTTGTGCATGGACCTCCTATTGTCGGATCAACCACTATGAAAAATAGATACATGTTATGGTATGATCGAATTACACATCGAATAATAGGTCCATCATATGAGAACACACCAACGAGGTACCATCTAGAGGATCCACACGCTTGGGAACATGTGGTATGTATATAAATCATGCAATACATCCTTCAGTGATTTAAATGATATTTAACATCATGTTCCCTCTCTTATTTTTTGCAGACAGATCAAATGCACAATTTGATGATCAGTTGTGATTTTATTGCCGATGATGCCGAGGTTGTGGAATTCATTCAGATAAGAAATGATCATAGATTAATTGCTGAGAACATTCATCAGTTAGCATTAAGACAACGCTTTCCAAGCCAAGTCCCTCAACAACAAGAAGTCAGTAGTACTATACATACAAAAGGAGGAGACGCAGCATTAGATCCAACAACACGACTGATGATGATAGCATTCATGGGGTCACTAGGAGTGATTCATTAGCTCAAGATCCTCATTTTTTTAGGTCAGGTGGTGTTAGTAATGTGGGAGGTCATGTTAATAAGCTGCATAACTTGTTTGTCGACAGTTACGAATGTTAACCACCAGGAGATCCAAAGTTAACACTTATACCACCATACATGTCGGCTAATAGACAATTAGTATCCGGACTAGTAGATACTGATCTTGGTCTAGGATGGGAATCAACGGAGTATGATTATTTAGCACCAGCACGCCACTCATTTCATATCTCGCCATTACCTTTTCTAGGTGGTATGGAGTATCGTGATCACCATGAGACTGGTCCAAGCCATTATTAGTCACATGATGTTGCACATGATGAAAGAGCACGACGACCATAAATACAATGACAACGATGAGGTTGTGGCACTAGAGGACATTATTAGGGTTACCTTTTAGAATATTGTGTATCAATATCATTGATTCATAAAATACAAATTTACAATTTGTATTTCGATGCTTTGAATAAGGATCAAGATAACGACTGCAAATATTGGTTCCACATAACAAGTAACAAAGAATACAAAACAAATTACAATGAACGCGCACACCAATAAGTAATAAAGAAGACACACAGAAATTACAAAGATAGCATACAAAAATCACATATATTTTGCTTACAACTTACTAACTATAAAAAGCTAGAAATTCAGTCTTTCAGGGCCTTGTTGTGCATTTTGAACTTCATCAAGGCGACGTGCTTGTTGTCTTGCTCTTTCTTGAGGCCAATCCATTTCATTTTGAATTCGACTGGTACGGTCTCTACTTACAATAAGTCGCTCTTGACGTGCAGGGTTGTGGACTAGCTCAAATTTAGGATCATCCCAATAATCCTCCGACCACAATGGTTCAAATCTCCCTTTATAAGTTGCAATGTAATGTTCCACTTTATAATATTCCTTTACAAGTGATGCACAGTTGACCCCAAATGTTCGGCATACTTGCATTGTATGTGAGCAAGGAATTCCATATTCAGCCCATTTTCCACATGAGCACTCTCGTGTTCGAAGTTTCACAATGTGAATATGATTCCCACGTGATGTGTCCATTCTAGTAATGACTGAAGCTGATTGTTGAGCGTAATCAACCTTTTGCATGAAGTGATTAACAGAATGGTGCTGCCATTTTGTGTATATGTTAAAAGCATAATCAGCCTATAATTGATCATTTTGCCTTATCCTATGGACATTAGTGATCCGACGAAGAAAATATTTCACGTAGTGATCAAATGTTGTTTGAACAATAGTTGTAATTGGTAGTTGGCGAGTACCTTTTAACACCTCATTTATACATTCGGACATGTTTGTCATCAAAATGCCAAACCGCCATCCTCCATCATGAGATAATGTCTATTGGCTCTTGTCTATCTGCTCCAAGTAGGAGTAAACACGCTCATTAATACTCTTTATGTCGTCCATTCTTTTTTCAAATTTTTGAATTTGAATTTGAATTGCAGTACCAAGTTTCCAACATATGTCCTTCAATTGAACATTCTTAAAATGTTTATTGAAATTTGAACACACATGCCTCAAACAAAATCGATGTACTCCACGAGGGGACGTGAAATCAGGTATGCTCTCTACAGCAGCCAAAATACTACGATGATGATCAGAAAGTAATCAATAGCCATCGGCCCCTTTGATAATGTGTTTCGCCAGTATATAAAGGAGCCATCTCCAAGACATCTGTTAGCATGATTTAATGTTGTTAGCATGATTAAAGGCCATTTGTACCAAGATTATAGGATTGTTTATGGTAGGATAATATTTTGCACAATCATAGGATGATTTTATTTCCTTGATCGTTGCAACTCTTGTATATATATAGGACCCATTCTTTGTACGTAAGATACAATAATGAAATATACAACATTATATTCTCTCCCTTTTCTTTCATGGTATCGGAGCCGGATTTTACTATCTGTGTTTCTTGAAATCTTTTTTGCTTTCTCTTCTGTTATCTGATATCTATCCAGTGCCATATTTTTTTTCTTTTCTTTTGTTCCAGCAGCTTCCTCATCATGGACAAATCTGATGTTGTCAAGCCAATTACAACTATTTTGACGGGATCCAATTATAATATCTGGGTTCAGGGCATGAAAAGCTTTCTTATTGGTTGTAAACTCTAGCGAATTGTTACAGGTGATATCACTGAACCCAGAAAAGAGGAAGCAGAAATTGATTCCAAATTTGCTGACCGTCTTGAAGATTGGGATAGCAAAAATCATCAGATTATCACTTGGATCCGTAATACCTCTGTTCCATCTATTCATATTCAATTTATTACATATGAAACAGCCAAGGAAATATGGGATTTCTTGGCAAATCGATATCGTACTACTGGTCTTGCTCATTATTATCAATTATGGACTACTCTTCATCATCTCAAGCAAGAATCTGGGCAATCGGTGAATGACTTTCTTGCGCAAGTTCAACCAATTTGGACTCAGTTATCTCAAGCTCAAATCAGTGACGATCATCTCCATCTCATTCAAGTTCTCATGGGTCTTCGCCTTAAGTATGAAGCTGTTCGAGCATCTTTGCTACATCGAGATCCTCTTCCCACACTAGATAATGCTATTCAAGAAATTATCTTTGAGGAAACTCGCCTTAGCCTGGACAAAACTATGCATTCAGAAGTTGCTCTTGCTGCTACTCATTCTCGCTTTGCCACACAAAAATTAGGAAATCAGCCTTGTAAAAATTGTAATCAGAATGGGCATTCCTTTGCCAATTGTCCTACTGTGGAATGCAGATATTGTCATGGTATTGGACATATCCTTGAAAACTGTCCTACTCGACCTCCTCGATCAAAAAATGGTTCTTTCAAGTCAAAGAATGTCTCGAAGCCTGGATTTTCTTCTATTGCAGCTGTCACTACTAAGGGTTCTACTGCCATTACGTTAAGTGATCTTGAGGCTCTTTTCAAACAGGTTCTCTCTTCTAATTCCGCTTCCTCTAGTGCTATGTCTGTCATCCCAGGTAACTGTTCTTGGCTATTTGACTCCGCATGTTGTAATCATATGACCTTTGACACTAAGATTTTATCAAATTCAACCCATGTTCCCAATTTGCCAACTATTAATACTGCTAATGGGACCACCATGAATATTACTCATATTGGCCATGCTTCTACCTCATATCTTACTCTTCCCAATACCTATCATGTCCCCAATCTGGCCTTAAATCTTATATCTGTTGGGCAACTATGTGAAAGTGGACTAAACGTTATTTTTTCTCCCCTTGGTTGTCAGGTTCAGGATCCGTAGACAGGAGAGATTCTTGGGAAGGGTCGCAGAGTGGGCAGATTATTTGAGCTCTCATCTCTCCATATTCCTCATCAATTTGTATCTGCAGCTACAACCACTTCTTCTACTACCTATCAGTGGCATCTTCGTCTTGGTCACGCTTCCACCAATAAACTTCAACCTTTAATCTCTCGTGGTCTATTAGGAAATACTAAGGTTGATTCTTTTCGGTGTTTACACTGCCAACTTGGCAAACAACCAGCTTTGTCTTTTACTCGAAATACTTTTGTATCCAACATCCCTTTTGGGCTTGTTCATTCGGATATTTGGTGCCCATCCTCTGTTCCCTCTATGAATGGTTATAGATATTTCATTTTATTTATTGATGATTATTCTCGTTTCACTTGGATATATTTCTTAAAGAATCGATCTGAATTACCACAACGTTATATTAAGTTTGCCACTATGATAAAAACTCAGTTCTCTCACACTATTAAAATCCTTCGAACTGATAATGCCATGGAATATAAAGATTCCTCTTTGCTTCAATTTCTTAGTCAACAGGGTACCATCATTAAGCATTCTTGTCTTCACACCTCTCAGCAAAATGGACGGGCTGAGCGTAAACATCGTCACATTCTTGATTATGTTCGTGCTCTTCTTCTTTCTGTCTCCTGTCCTGAAAAATATTGGGGTGAAGCAGCTCTCAATGCTGTCTATGCTATTAACTGTCTTCCTACTTTAGTACTTCAGAATCACTCCCCTTTTGAACCCTTGTTCGGTAAGATTCCTGATTACTCAGTCTTCAAACCCTTTGGATGTGCTTGTTTTGTTCTTTTATATCCTCACGAACATAGCCTCGTGCTCGGTTATGCTGTTTTCTAGGATATGGGACAGAACATAAAGGGTATAGGTGTTGGGATCCTATCTCTCAAAGGTTAAGTGTTTCTCGACATGTTACTTTTTGGGAAAACACCATGTTTTCTTCTCTTGCAAAATTTCATCAATTAGATAACTCATCATCCTTATTCTTTATTGACCCTAATGTTGAGTTATTTCCTAGTTCTGATCTCGATCATTCTGATAGTCTTAATGACAATCTTTCCACTTTTGAGTCCACTCCTACTGAATCTGCTCCTGCTGCTGCTCCTGCACCTACCCCTGACAACACCCCCATTCGACGGTCCACTCAGGTAAGAGAAACTCCCTATCATCTTGTTGATTACCATTGCTATTCTGCTATTTTAGCCCATCATGAGCCTCACTCTTATCGTGAAGCAAGTACTGACCCTCTTTGGCAGCAAGCTATGAATGAAGAACTTCACACTTTTGAGAAAACTCACACATGGGATCTGGTTGATCTTCCTCCTGGTAAGACCCCTATTGGATGCAAATGGGTCTACAAAATTAAAACTCGATCTGATGGTTCCATTGAACGTTACAAAGCTCGTTTGGTCGCTAAAGGATATAATCAAGAGTATGGCATAGACTATGAAGAAACTTTTGCGCCTATGGCACGATTGACCTCTGTGCGTAGTCTATTAGCTATGGCTGCTGTGCGAAAATGGAAACTTCTTCAAATGGACGTTAAGAATGTGTTTCTGAATGGAGACTTGCAAAAAGAGGTGTATATGTACCCTCCTCCTGGCTTTTCCCATCCTGCTCACAAAGTTTGTCGACTCCGCAGAGCATTATATGGCGTGAAACAAGCTCCCAGAGCCTGGTTTGCCAAATTTAGCTCTACTATTACTCAATTTGGTTTTGTCTCAAGTCCTCATGATTCTGCTTTATTTATTCGTCGCACTGATCATAGCTTTGTTCTACTTTTTCTCTATGTTGATGATATGATAATAACAGGCGATGATACCTCATGCATTTCAGAGTTACAACAGTATCTGAGCAAACATTTTGAAATGAAGAATCTTGGTTCACTTAGTTACTTTCTTGGTCTTGAAGTTTCCCATGAATCAACTGGTTATTATCTTTCTCAAGCTAAGTATGCTTTTGATTTGCTTTCTCAAGCAGGTATTACGGACAGCAAGACTGCATCCACTCCTTTGGAACTTAATGTTAAACTTACCCTTTTAGATGGCACTCCTCTTGAGAATCCCACTTTATATCGCCAACTAGTTGGAAGTCTTGTTTATCTTACTGTTACGAGACCAGATATTGCTTATGCAGTGCATTTGGTTAGTCAATTCATGACGAATCCTCACACCGTACATTTTGTTGTCGTTCTCCGTATTCTTCGCTGTGTTAAGGGAACTCTTTTCCATGGTCTTCATTTTTCAGCTCAATCTTCTTTATTACTAACTGGTTACTCAGATGCTGATTGGGCAGGTGATCCAACCAATCGTCGGTCTACAACTGGTTATTGTTTTTTTCTGGGGGACTCTCTAATTTCTTGGCGTAGTAAGAAACAAACTGTCCTTTCCAGATCTAGCACTGAATCTGAGTATCGTGCTCTTGCTGATGTGACATCCGAATTACTTTGGCTTTGTTGGTTGCTAACAGACATGGGAATCACACATTCTAGAGCCACAATACTTCATTGTGATAATAGGAGTGCCATGCAGATTGCTCATAATGATGTCGTCCATGAGCGCACCAAACATATTGAGATCGACTGTCATTTTTTTCGTCATCATGTTCATCGTGGTGCCCTTTGTTTGCTCTCTGTCACGTCTGCAAATCAAACAGCTGACATCTTTACAAAGTCACATTGTTCTAATCGCTTCCACGATCTACTAAGCAAACTCAAGTTGGCGTCCACTATCCCACCTTGAGTTTGTAGGGGGGGTGTTAGCATGATTTAAGGCTATTAGCATGATTAAAGGCCATTTGTACCAAGATTATAGGATTGTTTATGGTAGGATAATATTTTGCACAATCATAGGATGATTTTATTTCCTTGTTCATTGCAACTCTTGTATATATATAGGACCCATTCATTGTACGTAAGATACAACAATGAAATATACAACATTATATTCTCTCCCTTTTCTTTCAACATCAAAGTTTCCTCATCTACTATGGCAAAAGCTATAGGCATAACATTCTGATTTGCATCCATGGCTACGACAACCAGCATTTTATATTTATACCTCGTGTATAGATGAGTTCCATCTACACTGATAAGTTTGCGGCAATGTTGGAAGCCTTCTATACATGGTCGAAATGCCCAAAAGATATATTTCAATATCTTTTGTCTTGGTATGTCTGTTTCAAGATGACTCCATTCAACAATTGTTCCTGAATTCCACTTCTGGAGAGCTGACATATATTTAGGTAATTTTCTTACCGAGGTCTCCCGAGTCCCATAAAGTTTTTCCTCACACATTTCATGCTATTCCATGCCTTACCATAAGAAATTTCATAACCGTACTTATCTTTTACCATCATTTGCACACTTGCCACCCCATAACCTGGATTACCTCGAATAGTATCCAATAGGTCCAAAGCAATCATATTTCTGCTAAAATTTTGATGATCCATTGAAATTTCATCCATAAGGCATGTGTGAGGGTCTCCATACTTGGTAATTCTCCACAATCCCTTTTTCTCTTTAAATATTCCCCTCACACTCCACGGACAAGAAGGTTGTTCTCTATTATTATATTTGCACACCACTTTCCATAACTTTGGTGTGCTCTCAAGAACCAGATATTCTCGTCTCGTCACTCGCACGGAATAATCTTTCACAGAAGTGATAAGATGTTCCTTACTCTTGAATACCATTCCCACGTGGAGTACTCCTTTACTTGAGTAGTAAAACTCAGTCCAACCACGGGTTGGAATATCCATAGAATCTGCATGTATAAATATATCATTATCATCTATTGCAGAGAAGAATGGATATATGGGATACAGACTTGGTTGCATAGTAGTGGATGCATTTCTTCTCATCTCATGTGGTAGTTGTTGGGAAGATATTCCCTCGCTCTTCCATTGTATTAATATCTACCTCATCATCATCACGACCATTAAAATCATCACTATCATTTTCAGTTGGCCCTAAATCCCTCAACTTTTCATCACGAAAACTATCTACTTATGGCTCTGGTTCACCATCATGAACAAAATGTGTTGGGTTATCTTGCTCACCTTCAAAAACTTGATGAGAGGTAGAAGGGCCTTCACCAAAATCATGAATCCCAACATTTGCAAACCCTTGCGTAACCATAGGAACATTTATTTCTGATTGAGTTGGGTATTGTTGATCCCATCCAAAATCTTGGTAAGAGGCAAATTGACCTTCGGGTTGTATCAAAAGCCTCATGTAAGACCTCACTCTATAAGTATTATCAACACCAGTCTAACATATTGCTTCTGTCTCAATATATAATTCCACACTATCAAGTTGGGACTGTGAACCAAACAACATAGATAAACCATTATCATTCTGTATTCCCACAAGTGTAGATATCCCGTACTATTTATCCAAATAGAATTTTGCTTGAATTTTTAGTTTATAGCTGCTGCTATTAATAGCTGTCGCTCCATAGATTTCGTGGCATAGATCAGAATATGTTATTTCACGAGATACTCTAATGATATTGCATGCTGGACGATCATAATCCACTGAGCGAGAATCTCTAGTAATTTTTCTGCCAAAGTATATTAGAACAATAATGGTACTCAAAATCGACATATCTTCCATAAATACACACATAATTTATATTAATTAATCAGTCTAATCAATAACTATCATAAATTGTTGAAAAATGTTAAGATTTATATTGTTCAACATTTCTACAGTACACAAAAATTAAATTAACACACTAACAAAAAAATTAATTAACTCAATCAAAATTCTAATAGAATTTTTCATTCACATAAACACAAAAATCTAACATTATATAACAACATTTAATACATAAATCAAATTTAAACTAATATAATTTAATCTAATACATAAATTAAATTTAAGCTAACATAATAAATCATATTTTGAACTAGCATTTCTAATTAATAATATTAGTAAACACATAATGACACATAAACACTCCCCCTTATGTCCATCATCATCATGCAAGCAATTAAAAACCAATTAGCAACAAATGAGAAGGCTCCACCCCTTCTCCCAACATCCCATCCTCCTTCCTGAATCCACCAATTTTAAACATTTCTAATGTATTGTACTATAAAAATATTACAAAATTAAAACAAGATATCCAAACATACCTTTAAATGCTCCACTAAAATTAACACTCACAAAAGATTTCCACCAAGTCAAGATAGCCTACATCATTAGGGACATGTTACAAGCGCACATATTTATTAATAAATCATAATTCCACAAACTAAATGAAAACTTAAATATTTAATACAATTCAATATGTAGTACCAGAAAATTTAACTCAATCATAATTCTAATAAAAATTTTAATTCAAATAAAAACACCACTCTAACAAATATAACAACATATAAAACTAACATAAAATGTAATTCAAGATTCAACTAATACATAAATCATTATTTCTGTTAAATCAAATTATTATACCAAAAATAATAAAATATTATTTGAGTTTAACCAACACATAAATCAAATTTCAACTAAAACATAATTACATTTTAACTAATTGTGTAGCACCCCTCCTCAGGATGACACCTCAGTCAAGGTACCACACAGATTCAATCTTAAATATCAGAGCCGCAATCTAACAGAATGCCCATAAGTTCATTTCACACATATTCTAAAATGACATTCAATCTCATCAATCAGTTCTAAACCAAAATTTTCAAAATAAACACCTACTAAAATTCATAATATTAATATCTTGTTGCATAACACATTAAAGCCTTAAAATTACAATCATACATATCACAACATCTCTAAGGTTTCCTTCCCAATACAATACATTATAACTTATATTCTGCACGATCTTCAAAACGAAATCAAATACATTTCTTCTCAGATCCATCTCGAACCATCTCTTCCCTGTTTGATATCATAGAATACAGGGAGGTAAGTCCAAAGACTTAGTGAAGAATGTAGAAGAGATTTATCGAGGATGATTCGACTCGACAAATCATAATATAAACAAACAGATCAAATAGATACATAAACAGATAGTACTGAAAAGCAAACAGGAAACTCTCATGCCTTATTGCTCCAAGATCAGATGTCAGACAAACAGAAACAATCAAACAGATCAAACCCAAAGCAAATGCACTCAAATGATAGTCTAAAACGTGCATTACCGATTCACCTTATACCAGACAAACATATCACCTAAGCGTAATAGCTTGGTATATGGCAGATGCCCATACGAGCTGTATAGCGCACCGCCGAAGCCTAGGGAAAGTCCCTGGCGCACCATTGATACCTAGGGGAAGTCCTTAGCGTACCACCAACACCCAGGGGAAAGTCTCTAGCGTATCATTGACACCAAAGGGAAAGTCCCTTGCATGCCTCACATAACCAAACAGATTGCCCGGATCGGCCCTTGGCCTCATAATCACTATACAAATAACAAAATTACCGCTTATGCAGATGCCTAGGGGAAAGTCCCTAGCACATTGCCGGTTTCAGACAGAACAGATCATAGTAGATAAAAACAATGCCTATCAGGCAACATATAACAATAACAAATACAGATATGCTAGCATGGCCAAAATACAGATCAGATAACAGAAATGCTGACAAGACAACAGATACAAAGTAGATCAGAACAGATAACAGACAAAATTTTGGGCATTAGAACAGACAGAAATAGATACATAACAGATATAACCCACACAGGGATATTCAGAATAGAATCAAATAACAAATAGAATCCAAACACGATTCTGAGTAACGTACAGAAATAGTAAACCCACACAGGGGTAAATTTCAATAACAAATAGCTCAATAGGGTGCCAAATTGGCAGAACCTCATAGGTATAGCAAGTACCAAGAGGGATAGATCCTCACCTTATACCCAATCTGTCAAGTATATAGCTATTGCTTGCCACCAACCAAATCTCCGTCACCTAATTCACAAAATAATTCATAATTAAAGTTCGATCGATTCTACTAACCTTATTTGTTATCAAAGCTTAATATTTCCCAAAATTATCAAATAAATCTTATTTAAGTGCAAATTTATATAAATCAAACAAACTAACTTAATCTTATCAACTATTAACAATTTAAGATTTAAAATCTTAAAATCCTATTTTATAATAATCTATAATTAGCTCAAACCCACCAAATGTCACTAATTAATCTTACAAAATCTTATATAACTCAATTCAACCTTCAACTACATAATATTTCATGCTAAATCTAACAATCATCTCCAAACTTTATTAATATGAAATCAAAATCTAAAATTCCTATACATATATGTAATACATAATAATATAATAACACAACCTAAAATCCATAGTTAAATCACTTATCATCCTAACTCATACATATACCTTGCATGAATATATATATATTGCATGAATATATATATATATAATACATAAAAATTATAATTGTTAAAACCTAGCAAAATTCATAACTCACTAACTAAAGCCCCAATTCGAAAATGGACTATACCGTCACGACCGTTGGAACGAGCAGAAAAAACTCTCCAGTCACCGCCGCCGGTCGCCGTCGCTGGAAAATTGAGATAGCACCATCGATAGAATCCTCTCGCCAAGAGCTTCCCAATGGTACCCTCGGTTTTTGATTTGGATGCCGGAAACCTCATCAAAATGCAGTCCGAAGTGGTCACGGTCAATAGCTCTGCCATCTGTTTTCGTCGTTTCTACCGCGTATCTCCACCATGCAACTACACCACGGTGTTCTCCTCATCGAGGGCTAGCTAAAACGCTCCTCTTTTGCTCCGTTTGACGCCAAAAATTGAGAGACTCACCCACTTGCTCCAAGTTTTCGGTCTCTCTCTGCCGTGAACTTCCGGTGAGCTATCCACCGCCGTTGATGGTGGAGATGAGGTCTCGGTGGTGTGGGAAATGAGTTGGTGTGGTGGTTGGTTGAAGGAAAACTATCCGGTGGTGGTGGTAGTGATGGTGATGGCCACGGTTGTGAGGGAGGAAAGAAGAAGAAAATGAGGAGAAAAATGAAGAAAAAGGAAGAAAAAGGAAGAAAGGAAAATTGAAGTCAAAATAGAGCATTAATTTTGACTTGATGGAAAGCATGTGCAACATGGCTCGGCTACTGTTCATCATTAATTTTTTTTTTTTTAAAATAATTTAAAATCTCTCAATTTAGTTCCCAAAATAAATAAAATGCATTTTTGATCTCAAAATCTTGTAAACTATCAATTGAATCTCATATAATTTTTATCACGATTAAATAATTCAAAATTCTAATCGAATAATTAAAATTAACTGATAAAATAAATAATAATAATTTAACAATTATATAAAATTCGGGTCGTTACAAATTGAGACAAATTATATAAAACATAATTCATAAAACTAAAACATAAATCAAATTTTAACTAAAACATAATTAAATTTTAACTAATTGAGACAAATTATATAATACATAATTCATATAACTAAAACATAAACCATTTAACTAAAACATAATTAAATTTTAACTAATGGAGACAATTACCTAAAACATAATAGAGATAACTAAAACATAAATCAAAATTTAATTAATGGAGATAATTAACTAAAACATAATGAAGATAACTAAAACATAATTAAATTTTAGCATAATTAAAAAAATTACCTCAATCAAGGAAAATAATACACAAGTATACACCAATCAAACCTGAAATAATAACCCAAACGACCATTTTAATTGTTTTTAAAATTATAACTAATTTTTTAATTTTTTTTTCCAGATCTGGCCGGCCGCTGGTCGCCGGACTGGATGCACCATCAGCATTCTGGTGCTACTGGTGCATCCAGCCGCACCAGTAGTGGCCGCCCGGCTGGCCAAAGTAAAAGAGAAAAAAAAAAAAAAAAAGGAGGAGGAGGAGGAGGAGGAGGAGGAGGAGTAGGAGGAGGGAGGGAGGGAGTGTATCTGAGTGATATGAAATGAAAAGAAAATGAAATAAAGGTTTTTATTACTACAAAACTAACATTTCTTCTGAAAGAATTTTTTAAATAATTTTTTTTAAAAAATTAATAAGGTATTTAATATTTTTAACTAATTAATAAATTAAATATTTTTAGGTAAACATAAGTTTTAGAATTTTTTAAATAACAATATTTTAATATTTTCATATATGTAAATATATATGTGTGTATATATATGTATATATAAGTGAAGTAATGAATAGTTGATGTGAAAGATGGAGTGAGAAAATGATAGGATAGGTGTGCTTTTTAGGGTGTAGGGTTTTTTTGGGTGAATTATGAAGGAATTTTTTGGGTAAAAAATTGTAGTATTTTGGGAAAAAGATTGGAGAATGTGCATGCATTTTGAATTTTTTTGGGAGTTGAAAAATATTTTTCCAAAATATAGAAGAACAAGCCCTAAAAGAATTTATACACAAAGAAAGAAAAATTTTTAAAATAAAAAATTATGGGTATTGTTGAAAGTTGCACTCACCGAGTGCAACTTTCAACAGTACCCATAATTTTTTATTCTGGTAAAAAATGACGGCTGAGGACAAAAATTGTTTTATTCTGATCAAAAACGGCGGTTGAGGACAAAAATTGGTTATTGTTGAAAGTTGCACTCAGTGAGTACAACTTACTATAATTTTGAAAAATCGCCAAAAAGGGCGGTATTTTTGTAATATTTTTTTTTTTTGCAATTTTTTTATAAAAAAGCCAAAATATTTTTAAGTCTGTTCATAGCATTTTTCTCATGTCTGTATGAATAGTCAAAATGTTATGTCCCTTTGAGAGGAATCAAATAGGCAAGAAATTAAGATAAATGCTCTCGTAGTTAAAAATGATTGTTTGGCAGAAGTGATGTCAGCTTAATTTTGACCTTCCAAACAATCATGAATGTCGAGGTATGCAGAAGAATTAAACAAATACACAATATAATTGTGGATTATTTACATACACAACCGAAATAGATTATTATTCTAGCCAACAAGAAATGCAACTTCTTGTAGGATTTTCCCAAGGAACACTAAGGGGCATCTTACAGTAGAAAGAAATCACAAAATACACAAAAAGCAGAAAATAAAACAATCATTTATTTGAGGTGCTAAACTCATTAAAACTGCTTCAAGTGTTGTTGCTAGAGAAATCACCTGCTGAGGACGCAAACAATATAATGTAGATTAGTGTATTATTTAGAATACAAAGTTTACCATAAGTAGAATTGAAATAAACACTCACCCAGTCACCCATTTTGAAAATATCTCCGCCAACGAGCCTTAGTAAGCTCCACCCTTACGTACAAAAAATCTTCAACAATGTTGTACACCTTGAAAAATGCGCCTCTCGTTGCTTTGTTGAATAATATTGTTCCAAAGATTCCCCAAAATCCAACTATAAAACCAAGTACCAGGGCAATGTAGAATTCTTTAGTTATAAACCCATCATCTTCAGACTCCTCCTTGCTCATTGTATTGTTGCCATCAGCATTAGAATTTGAATCTTGATGGGGTTCATCTCCCGGGCAAGATATATTGAGTGGACGCCCACACAGACCTGAATTGCCCATATATGTTGACTTGTCGAAAGTCAACAATTTAGGGCTCGGAGGAATTCTGCCAGAAAAATTGTTGTACGACAAATTCAAGACTCCAAGGAAGCTCAATTCGCTTAGACTTGTCGGAATACCGCCTGAGAGGTGATTTCTTGAAAAATCAAGAGAATCCAAGGACTTCAATTCACCAATGTTATCAGGAATGGATCCAGCTAAATTATTTGTGGAAAGGTTTAATTGGACCAAACCAACTAATTTTGTGATCTCGAAAGGGATTCCACCAGATATATTATTGCTTGAAAGATCAATTACTTTCACAAGACCCAGATTATTTGTGTACTTGACCTCTATTCCTTTCCACATGAAATATGCACCAATTTCGTGGATTCCACATTGATATGTATATTGAGTATATGCCAATGAACTAGTGATGGACGGCATAGTTTCATTTAGTTTCCCGGTCATGGCAATATATTTATGTACACAATTTGGTATAACCCCAGAAATCCTGTTGGAGGAGAGGTCTAAAATTTGAACATTTACTAGACCACATAAGTTTGAAGGTATGCTACCGTAAAACTTATTGGAACGTAGGATTAGAACCTTCAACTGTGAAAATCTCTCTCCTATCCAAGCTGGTATTTTTCCAATCAATCTATTTCTTCCCATGTCAATCATGATCAAGTTTGTGCAATTTGCCATAGAAGTGGGAAGTCTTCCCGAAAAACTATTGTTGCGCAAATGCAACACATAAAGGGCACTTAGCGAGCCAAATGAATTAGGTAGCTTCCCTGAAAAGTTATTATTTGCTAAGTTAAGAAATTTTAACCCCTGAAAAGGAGTAAAACAATCAGGAATTTGGTCCGATAATAGGTTATCTGAGAGGTCGATGATCTCCCAGTCTCCAATATGGCACAAATTAATGATAGAACCTGAAATTTTGTTTCTTGATAGATCTAATATCTTTGAAAAATTAAAAGATATGGTAGAGAGTGGAAATTGGGGAAGGACACTATTCAATTGGTTATTTGATGCATTCAAATATAAAAGACGAGGAGCTGCACCACCGAACCAAAACCAACTGGGAATGACGTCTGAGATTCCAGCGCTAGATATATCAATATAAAAAAGTTCTTTCTGCGTCCTGAGCCACAAAGGGAAGTGTTGTCCTAATTTACATTTCCTCAAGACCAAAAACTGTAGTTGGAAAGGAGGAACCCAATGAGGGCTGAACTTCACTGTAAGAGATGGGTTTGAAGACAAATCTAGCACGACAAGATGGGGTAATTTTAGGTAACCTTCTTGAATGGACCCATTCAATTGATTTTCCCAAAGAACCAATTCCTCCAAGGATGAAAACCTCGACATATTATAGAACGATCCACTTATTCTATTCTTAACCAGCTTAAGGACCCGTAGGTTTTTCTCTACAGGCCCAGACAAATTCATCATTAGCTCAGAAAACTCTCCAGTCAAACTATTCCGACCCAAATCTAAATATATTAAACTGCTCATATTCCCAAAAAATTTAGGAATACCACCTTCCAGACCAGTTTGAAAGAGAGAGAGAGATGCAAGTGATGTCATGTGCTCAAAAACATCAGGAATATGACCTAGCATGTTGTTGTAATTGAGATCAATGGAAGTGAGACCAGTACTGCTGAAGTTTGAGAACCAACTGATTAATGCCAAAGTGGAGATTTCGAAATAGTTCGATGAAAGATCAATTGTGGCAAGAGGAGTGGAACTATTGATTGAGGGTAGGGAAAAAGGAGGAATATCTGGCAGCTTACTCCCCGACACATCTATTTCTTTTATGAAGGCCAATTTGCTTATTGCTTGCAACCAATTGGTCGCATTTGAGAGGTTTATAGAACTGAGATCAAGATATTCAAGTGAATGAAGATGAGAGATCCAATCAAGGCTTTTGCTGTAGCAATTCGAATTTTCACCAAGATCAAGATATGACAACTTGGATAGGTTACCTAGAAGATATGGGATTTGTCCACTGAAATTACCTTCCGCAAGATTAAGATGTCGCAATTCACTAAGTGAACCGATGAACTCAGGAATAGGGGCATAATTGAAATCATTATGATTAAGGTTCAGGTATTGTAAATATTGCAATTCAAGTAATGAATTGCTAATGATACCTTTTAGAGGAGGATCACCATATTCATTGTGAAGATCCAATTGTGTGACATGATTGGTTTGATTATTGCATAGTACGCCTCTCCATTTGCAACACTCCCTTTTATTTTTTCCATCACCCCAAGAAGCGAGTCGGCCATCTGTATCAAGAAGGTTGTCTTTGAACTTCAGAAGAGCTTGCCTCTCCCTCTCTAAGCACCTAATGCTACTACCACTCTCCACTTCTAGAGAATGACCAAGGACGGGCCTCAAGCTTACTAGTACAAAAACTAGTAATAAAGGAAGAAACTGAAAGAACTTCATTTGAGTAAGTATTTTTAGAATAATGCTTGCATAGATCGGATAAAAGTTAAAAAACAGAGAAAGATATATGTTGAGTTGTATATATGTGGGAATGATCATTTCATTTTCTTGCACTCAAATATATAAGCACTAGCTAGTACGTATCTATGTAATGGAAGACTTGCATAGCAATTAAGTTGACCCCAAAAGAGAAAACAAGAAGAATATGATGAGGAAGAGTTGCATAGTAATTAAGTTGACCTAAATAAATGATCATCAAAAGAAAGAGGTAAAAGTTAACTCCTATAATAAGCAATGACAAGAAAGAAGAAAATATTTAATACACTTGACATATATTTATTAAATGGAATACAGAGCAAACATGACTTGAAATAGAGAATATAAATTGAAAGAAAACAAGAAAAATGGGAAAGAAAACAGAGAAGAAAAGAGAAATTAAAGAGCTTTTGGGGACCAATATCAGCGTGCAGTAAAATTTTCAAAAAGACTCGATTAACTTTTGAACCATTAAAGTAATTAGGCTCCATTTAATTTGTTTTACATTGTTTCATTTTATTAATTTAGAATAGATTACAGTATAATTTTGGTTGATTAATTATAAAAATTAAATTTAACTATTCTATAGAATTAAGTAATATTATCTAAAAGAAATATATATTTTTAAACTATTAAAGGATACCCGATTTATTGAAAGCTAGCCAGGAATAAATCCCACTCATCAATAAAATCTTAATTTGAAATTCTATCGTGCGTGCGGAGACCAATACATATGTTTAATGAGCCTAAATGTTTATAGAAGCAACAATGCGAAGAAAAATTTGGTTCCAAGAAAATGTAATTAAATAATAGTCTTATAGCACATTGTACTTCAAAATTAAAATTTCAAAAGGAGAAATTTAAACAACTTTTCTTCAATCTTCCACACTCTAATCTCTTTATTCGATCCAAGAGAAGGTAGATGAGTGGAATGAAGAACAAAAGCAAAACGATATAACTAAAGTTTTAATCATTTCTTATAATATTTTTGTGCTGATATATATATATATATAAGTTGACCATAAACATAAAATTATTAGTGAATTTGTACTTTATTGTGATAGCTAGTTTGACATCTCTAAGAAAGTAATCACATGCAATAGGAAGGTGGTGGAGCAGGCACAATAAGTTTTTTTTTTGTTTTTTAGCCACTTAAAATCTGATGATAAGTTGGTGGAAAATCACACAAGCAGAAGTTGCAATTGCTATGAATCAATAATGGGACATAGAAATAAATACTGACAAAATAAAGAATGCGAAACAACATTTTCTGTCAACTACTATAGGTCTTTCTGATTGAGTCTTGTGGAAAAGAAAAAAAAGGAAAAAGTGTGGAAAAATTGAAACCCATTAAATAGTGCCGGTATTTATAGGTAATGCTGCTGCCAGTATTGTTGGAATTTTAGATCCATCTTAGCTGTATATACCAGTTAGAAATGTCTTAGTCCTGATTACGTGCACCGCAAGTTAAATAGTATAGGATTCCACAATCAAGTGGTCTCGTTCTTGTTTGTCTTTGAGCCTTAAGACAGTAGTACGTACAGCCAAATATGCAGAAAGTCCTATAGTTAAAACAAATTTCAGAATCAAATTTCTAATTATTTAATTTCCAAGCTCCTTCATGCATATCTTTGGATGCTTAAATAAATCATCTTGTGGTCACATTCATATATTATTGGCCGGGCGGCAGTAACCTATTAGTGAAGGAAAGAATAATAGTGAAGGAAAAAATGGTCCTGACTTTTGTGCTTCCAAACAGCATTAATGCATAATAAGTGGAATGTGGTATTTAAAGATTAAAATGATTATAAGTGTGTTAATGAAATTTGAAATAAAATTATAAAAGAATGATAAAATAGTAATTTTACTATAGTCGGCATGAAAAATAATTAAAATCATCATATTTGCTTGCCAATCTTGTCATCCTGGCCAAACCTACCAAGCAACCTAAACTAAATGATGATTTTGTTTCTCTATTAATTTATGGAAGAGTTGAGACTGTTTTACATACTAAATTCAAAATTTTATTTTAATAAAATCTACAGCAAAGCATTTTGACTGGTTCCCAAGATTATTATCTCTGACTTTCTAGAAATGCCTTGTTTATTTTAACATCAAGTGGAGGCAATTACCTAAGAAAAGGCAACTAAGTCCTTTATTTTAATTTGTACTTCATCTTCTATTTTATTTCATAAATATATGACGTGTGTACTAAATATTTTTTTATAAAAATAATGATTGACTTAGATTGTTTTCCGTTATAATTATGTTTTAAAATATATTACAATATGATATTAATTGTGAACTTTAGTGAGTGGAAAAATGGATTTTTTTTTTTTTTTTTTGGTATTTCCCATGCATTAATTTTTACTAAACTATATCAAATAATTTGAAATTCTATCAGTCAAAAGCCAGTGTATATGTTTAATGAGCCTAAATGTTTATAAAAGCAATAATGTGAAGAAAAATTTAGTTACACGAATGCAAAATAAAATGTAATTAAATGATAATTCACAGCTAATTCTATGTCAACTAAACTTTCAAATGGTGAAATTTGAATGATGTTTGTTCAATTTCTTACACTTTAATCTCTTTATAGTCCAAGACGATGTATATAGATAGAATGAAAAGATCGAATGAAAGACAATATAAGTGAAGTTTTAGTCATTTCTTATAATATTTTTGTGATGAAATGTAAGTTCCTAGAGTTGACCATAACATAAAATTGTTAATGAATTTGTATTTTATTATGACACCTTTGACACTCCAATAAAAGTTTTTCCCTCTTGCAGATGGTTGGATAACTATTTCCAAGACTTTTATCATCCCCGCAACTTATTTAAAATATATATGGATAATCGTGTAGTGTACTTCTCAATAATTTTAATTTGCCTCATTGTTCATTTTAATAAAATCTGTAGCACTCAGTGGGCCTATATATATATATATATATACTAATTTGTCAATAAGTTGAAAAGGTTGCTGTAGTAATTCATCAAATTTCAGTATACATATAAAATTCGCCCAAATTTCATGCCTCCCATAAGATTTTAACTTTTGGCATTCACTGTTTTTGAGGTTTGGAAATTTGACAAAGATCCATCTTCTCACAGTTTCTGTTAAAAAATTCAATAAATTTTTATTTGAATTCTAAATAACTCCATCATTATATTTTACTTTTGAAAAAAAAAAAAAGAATAGAAAAAGGAAAACAGGAACATAGCTTTCAAAGCACTAATTGGGTAATTACTTCTCATAAGGCAAATAAAGTTTGTTTAATAAAAGACACTATAAGTGAGACCAAAATTTAATTTTTAAAGTTACTGGTTCACATTTTCCAATTGCATGGTTTGCAAAATTAAGCTAGATGCTTGAACTTAATTACAAAAACCATCTTCAATAATTACATAATAATTGTAAGTTTATTAACAAAAATTCAAAGGGTATTATTTTTCAAATGCATTTTTTTAAAATAATAAATAATATGTATTCTTTATATTTTTCAACCTCATAATCTAAAATTGGTTTCATTATTTTCAAAATTACCATCCTTTTAGTTTCAACATAAAAGAAATGCAACTTATTATGGGATTTCCAAATCAAAGGTACACTTACATTAAAAAGAAATCACAAATTATCTGGAGAAGGTAAAAGCAATAAGGGAAATTAAGGAAGAAAGATAAGTTGAGAAAAAGGAAAAAGGTACAAGATAGTGCAGTTCAAATCTTTTACATCTTATGTTAGACGGTTACACCCATAAATATGTGTACAAATTCGAGGCTATAATAAGAGAGAGAATTTTTAGTCTCTTAAATATTTATTATTTATAATATCAATGAAGCACATAACTTCTTTTTCGGTATGTTTTCAGATAATTTAAAATGTCCTCACTTTTTTCCTAAATTTTAATAAATGTAATTTATATAATAACTACCGGATATAACCACCTATTTTATGCCTAAAATTATCATCTTATCATAATTTTTTTAATTTGGATCTACAAATTTTAAATAAACAAATTAAATTATTATTGGAATTCCAAATCAAAGATATACTGACGAGCTTCTGACACTTACATTAAAAATAAATCACAAATTATCTGGAGAAGACAAAAAGAATAAGGAAAAGGAAGAAAGATAAGTAGAGAAAAAAGAAAAAGGTGTGTTTTTCAGTTCAAATCTTTTACATCTTATGTTAGACGGTTACACTCATCAATATGTGTACAAATTCGTGGTTATAATATGGAGAGAGAATTTTTAGTTTTTTCAATTATATTATTTATATTTATACTATTAATAAAGTCACCCCCATTTTGGTGTGTCTTCTTGTACTTTTTAAAAATTGGCATCTCATTACACCTAGCAATAACAGCACGAAACATAAGTTTTATTAATCAACAAAAGGTAATCTTATAACTTAAGTTAAACGATACAAGGATATAAGTTAATTTTAGGAGCCAAGTAAGTTCATTGATGCATTTCTAGGATCAATGATACCAAGAAATGTTGGAGATTGCAAAAGAATTAAGTAGAGAATGTCGATGAAGATTTCTATGTTAAAGGCGAAAACCACAATATGATCACGATTTAAATATATGTTAGATGAGAAAAATGATAATATAATTGTTAATTAATTACGTACTCCACTATGAAGTTAGATCTGCATATTAGACAGAACATTTTATTAATATTAGCCAATGAGAAATTAAATTTAAAAAAATCACAAAATATCTAAAATTTAAAAAAAAAAACACCCATTTTTTGAGATTCTAAACTCATGGAAATCACTTGAAATATTGCCACTGGTGAAATCACCAGCAAAAGACATAGACAATCTAACGTAGATCAACGTGTTATTAAGAAAAGGATTTATTATAATTGAAAATTGAATAAACACTCACATATTCCACTAGCCAACAGAAATGCAACTTCTAGTGGGATCAAAAGGAACACTAAGGAGCTTCATACAGTACAAAGAAATCATAAAAAATCCAAAATGTACAAGACAAAATACCAATTTATTTGAGATGCTATACTCATAAAAGTCACTTCAAGTGTTGCTACTAGCAAAATCACATGCACAAGATATAGATCATGTAATGTGATCAGTGTATCATTAGAAAACAAAGTTCACACAATTGCAAATTAACAAAACACTCATCCATTTTGAAAGTATCTCTGCAAACGAACTTTAGTAAGCTCCACCCTTACATACACGAAATCTTCAACAATGTTGTACATCTTGAAAAATACATATCTCATTGCCTTGTGGAACAATATTGTTCCAAAGATTCCCCAAAATTTAACAACAAAACCAAGTCCCAAGGCGATGTAGAATTCTTTAGTTATAAACCCATCATCTTCAGACCCGTCCTTGCTCATTGTATTGTTGCCATCAGAGTTAGAATTTGAATCTTGATGGATTCATCTTCCGGGCAAGACTTTTGAACCATTAAAGTAATTAATGAAGCTCCATTTAATTTGTATTAGATTGTTTCATCTTATTATTTTAAAATAGCTTACAGTATAATTTTGCTTGATTATTTATAAAGATTAAATTTAACTATTTTATTGAATTAAGTAATAGTATCTAAAGAAAATATAATTTTTTAAATTATTAAATGATACCCAATTTATTGAAAGCTAGCCAGCAATGAATTCCGCTCATCAATAAAATCTTAATCTCAAAATTCTATTGCACAAAGACCAATATGCATGTTTAATGTGGCTAAATTTTTATAGAAGCAATAATGTGAACAAAAATTTGGTCCCAAGAAAAATTTAATAAAATAATAATTTTACAGCAAATTCTATGTCAAAATTAGAATTTCAAAAGGAGAAATTTGAATGACTTTTTTAAAAATCTTCCACACTCTAGTCTCTTTACTCGGTCCAAGAGAAAGTGGATGATTGAAATGAAGAATGAATGAAAGATGACACAACTAAAGTTTTATTCATTTCTTATAATATTTTTATGACGATAAGTTGCTAGAGTTGATCATAAATGTAAAATTGTTAGTGAATCTGCACTTTATTGGGATAGATCGACAACTCTAATAAAAATTTTCCCACTTAATGAAGGCTATTTTCTTGACTTTTTGTCATCCTTGTAACCTTTTAAAATATCGTATAATCGTATATTGAACTTTTCAATAATATTGTCTAATTTACCTCATTATTTCATATATGGAGAAAAATAATAAATTATAGACCCAGATTGACTAGTATAGGACTATAAAATCAAGCTACGTTCTCTTTCTATATTAGAAAAAGAAGAAGAAAACTATTATCATTGTTTTTTAAAATAACATTCATTCTTTTTATTTCCTTGAGATTATATAAATGCATTATTCTTGCATTTTCATGCCATTTACAAATTCAATTGCTCAACCCCCCATCCTAATATAATATATTAAAGATATGCCTAAAGATCTATTTGCATTCCTATGATTAAATATGAACTCCAAGCAAAGTGCGTCCTTCTTTATACATATTTTGAGAAAGGAATTGGAGTCAGGAGTTAATATCTGAATGGGAGGTTGAGGGTTAGCTAGATATGCTAAATGTATCACTGAAATTTGGAAAAAATTTATAAAAGAATGATAAAACAATTACTTTACTATACCCGGCATGAAAAATAATTGAAATCATCATATTTGTTTGCCAATCTTGTCATCCTGGTCAACCAAGCAGTCTGAACTAAATGATCATATTGTTTCTCTATTAATATACCGAAAAGTTGAGACTGTTTTTCATACTAAATTCAAAATTTTATTTTAATAAAATCTGCAACCTAAAATGCATTTTGATTGGTTCACAAAATTATTATCTCCAATTTTTTAGAAGTGAAAATTTTATTTTAATAAAATCTACAACCTGAAACGCATTTTGATTGGTTCACAAGATTATTATCTCCAATTTTTTAGAAATGTCTTGTTTATTTTAACATCAAGTGAAGGCAATTACCTGAAAATAGGCGGTTAAATCCTCTATTTCAGTTTATATTTCATCTTCTATTTCATTCATGAATATATGATGTGCACTAAATATTTTTTCATAAAAATAATTGATTGACTTAGATTGTTCCTTTTATTATAATCAATATAATCAATTAATTGTGAACTTTAGTGAGTGGAAAATGGGTTCTTTTTGTATATATTGCCCATACATTTTTCTTAAACTTTTTCAAATGATTAAATTTAAATATTTTATTGAATTGGGCAACCATATATATAACTAATTGGCCGGCTGTAATGTGTAAAAATAATACTTTAATAGTGAAATTTTGAAAGTAACTAATTTCTGCAAGCCTTTCTTAAGTTATGAGTTATTTGACATTGCATTTAATTCGATATATTTTTTTAAAAAGTTATTAAATGATATCCAATTTATAGAAAAGTTAGCCAGCAATAGACTCCATATAAGATAAAATTTTAAATTGAAATTCTATCGTGCAAAAGCCAGTATGTGTTTTTAATGACCCTAAAATGTTTATGAAAGCAATAATGTGAAGAAAAATTGGTTACATCAATGCAAAAAAAAATGTTGAAGGTTAGATATGCTGCACCATTATAAATATTTTATCGGGACTTAAAACAAAATAAAATTATGAAAGAATGATAAATTAGTAATTTTACAATACTTGACATGAAAAATAATTAAAATCCGGCATCATACTTGCCTGCCAAACTTGTCATCATGGCCAAACCAAACATATAACAACTAAATCATTAATTTTTTTTCTTGATTAATTTATAGAAGAGTTGAGGCTGTTCAAACTAAATTCAAACTTTCATTTTAATAAACTGTAACATCTAGTCGACCTACATAAATGTACTTGGGTGATCTTTTCATTTTGTGGGAGGCAATTATATAAGCACTAGTTTCACTGTAATATACGCATGCAAGACTTGTATAATAATTTAAGTTGGCCCCAAATGAGAAAGCAAGAAGCAATGATGAGGAAGGAAAGAAAAGGACAAGTAAACAAGAAAAACGAGGGAGCAAAAATAGAAAAAGGAAAAGGAAAAAATATCAAGAGAAAGAAAAGCTAGTGAAGTTTCAGCCAAGGTATTTTGGCAATTCCTTGGATATATGACACATGTATTAAATATTTTTTTATAAAAATAATTGATTGAGAATTAGATACATTTAACATATATACAACACATTGGAATATTGAGATGAAACATGGAATAGAATAGAGGATCCAATGTGGTGTGTAATATTACTTTCAGCTCTATATTTAAAATTTCACCTTTCATTCCTCATTTCACTTTATGTATATATGTGAAATATATTAAATATTTTTTTATAGAAAAATGAATTATAATTAGATACATCTAATTATATAATAAATTAGAATATGAATACAGAACGAAACATATATTCCTATTTCCCCAGCCAAAATTTTGTCTGCAACAAGTTTTAGGTAGTAAAGTGGATATTTACAGCAATGGAAGTTCAATCATGTGACATGATTGGTTCAATTACAGCAGAGTACTCCTCTCCATTTATAGCAGTCTCTTTGACGCCAAGAAGAGAGTCGACCATGTGTGTCAACAAGTTGGCCTTTAATCTTGAGATTGGCACCCAAGTCACTAGCCTTACCCACTTTGGATCTTATATTTTATCTCCTATTCCAACTTGTTATATTTATGCCAAATATATCTGATTTTTAATTAATTAATTTTATACAAAAATATTTGATACACACTTTATATATTCATGAAATTAAATAGGGGATGGAATAGAGGAATTATACCGAGCATTTCCTGTATAATTACATGTTAATTTAAAACAATGAGAGGGCTAGAAAATGCACTGTAAGAGACTATAAGAAGATTTCTTACAAG
>JADPMQ010000051.1:32500-37967 GCA_018894105.1 Jacaranda mimosifolia | reverse complement strand
TTTTTTTTTTAATTTTTAGAATAAGGGACGAAAGAGAAAGAATAAAAGTGGATTCAACTTCTGCGAGACTCGGGTTCAAATTCGAATTAAATGAATATTAATAATCGAGGCATGGGGGTAGAGTTAGGAAAATGCGGGTCTAGGGCAAGAATACAAGATCTTTAACTTAAACTGAAATACCGTCCTTCAGGTTGAAATAGGAGTTCGATAATTCATTGTCTTACTTATTATTTACTATGGCTTTGCTTTTTGATTTATTATTACTTTATTGATTTTGATCTTTAACAGTTGGATTTCAAGTTAGTAACTTCCATTTTTTTCTCTTCCTTTCTTCGTTTTCGAATCAAAATAGAAGAGTTGAGTAAATCAAAAAATCCAAAGGAGGTTCATGGCCAAGAGGAAAGATGCGCGAGTAACGGTGATTTTGGAATGTACCAGTTGTATCCGAAACGTGTTAAGAAGGTATCAACAGGCATTTCCAGATATATTACTCAAAAGAACCGGCACAATACGCCTAATCGATTAGAATTGAGAAAATTCTGTCCCTATTGTTACAAACATATGATTCATGGGGAAATAAAGAAATAGATCGAACCAAGTATGTCTTATCCTTGAAAGGGGAAAAAATGACATTATTAGAACATATTGAAATATAAATAGAACATATTTAAATAAAAAAGAATCCTATTTGGGGTTAAAATGACAATTAAGAAATAGGATTTTCGGGATAAGAAAAAAATTAAACAAACAAACCATGGATAAATCCAAGCGACCTTTCTTAAATCCAAGCGATCTTTTCGTAGGCGTTTGCCCCCGATTCAATCGGGGGATCGAATTGATTATAGAAACATGAGTTTAATTAGTCGATTTATTAGTGAACAAGGAAAAATATTATCTAGACGAGTGAATAGATTGACCTTGAAACAACAACGATTAATTACTATTGCTATAAAACAAGCTCGTATTTTATCTTTGTTACCTTTTCTCAATAATGAAAACAATTTGAAAGAACCGAGTCGAACCGCTAGAACTACTGGTCTTAGAACCAGAAATAAATAGGCTTATTCTTTGTTCACTTGAATCAGAATTCCAATCCGACCTCAAACGCGGATTGGTGTTTTGTTCGACAAATCCGAGAATCCAGATTTTATTATCGTGTCGTAAGAAAAAAAACGAATCGGAAAAAAAAAGATTTTTTTTTATTGAACGTGTTCATTCATTTTGGCTACTTTAGCATATTTTCGCATAGTAATTTCGACTCCACCTTCCCGGAGTTCATTCTCCGGGAACTCCATTTAAATTATTCCGGTGTATTCTTTCCAATCTACTTCTTTTCTGATTTCGTTGGAAATCATATAAAGACAATTCCTATTTGATATAGCTATTTGGGCCAGTATTTTACGATTAAGAAGCAACTGTCTCTTGTATAGATCATGTATTAATTTACTATAACTATAGGATACTTCCCTTTCTCGAATTACTGCGTTTATCCGAGTGATCCACAAACGACGAAAATTTCTCTTTTGCTTATCCCTATCCGATGAGCCGAAACCAAAGCTCTTATTTTCTGTTGAGTAATAGTTCGAGTAAGTCTTGAATGAGCCCCTCGAAAACTTGATGCAAATAAACGAATTTTTGTTCTACGTCTTCGAGCTATATATCCGCGTTTAATTCTGGTCATTGAATAAATAAAACTTGACGAATAACTAATTGATTTCTTTCTTTCAGTTATTCTTTTCCCCGTCCTGGTCTATTAATAACCAAACGGATTTTTCCAATGTATAAATAAAAAATTCCAATGGCTTTGCTACTATAACCTTCCCGACCACGATTTTTTTATTTTTTTAGGTATTTTACTGCGAAATACGAAAGAAATAATAAATTTTCTTTTGCTAGGTGTCAAAAATATAGTCAATAAAAAAAAATAAATATAAATTAAATGGATAAAGAAATAGTGGGGTTCCATCGTTTCTATGGTTACTTCTTAAACGGTGAGGTCTTCTCTATACACCCGGAGCCTGTACTTCATTTAATCAATGTTATTGGTAACTTGTATAGTTCACACCACACTCTTTGGCTCTACCCATGAATTATCCAGTAACAGGTCTTTCACAATGAGACCCACCTATACAGTAACGGTATTTAATTATGAAAGTTAGCTGGGTAGCTGACCCTCGTAGTCCGTTCTTGACCGAGTGAGAACTTCATTTTTATATTTTTTTTTTTTTTAATTTCAATAAGATTTCCTCCGCTTAATGGATAACCATTTGCTACCAATGGAGAATTGCTTCTCATCTTAAATTCAGGTGATTGGATTTGCACCAATGGAAACCATAAACTTTCTACACAATAGAGGGATTGATTGCTTATTTTTAGATAGTGAATGGGGTTCCTTCTTCCATTCTCTCCTATTCACTGGTACTGATCATTCATACTGGAAAGCGGTTTTCTTGCTTTTTTTGTGTCAGCTCATGATCTAAACGAGTCGCACATACACCCTAGTACATGTTCCTCGACGCTGAGGACATCCCCGAAGAGCGGGGGATTTCGTGACATTTCGAATTGGCTGTCTTGTATTTCTAATAAGTTGTTTAATAGTTGGCATATTGAATCATATACATAATGGGCTGGTTTTAGATTGATCCTAACCGGATGATTATGAATTTTTTCTATTTAATAGACTAGTAAACTCGGAGATAAAATCTCAAATCGCGGATTTGCACAAAATCCATTTTTTTTTCATTGAACTGCTACAAGATCAACAATTCCATAAGCTTGGGCTTCTGTTGCTGACATAAAAACGTCTCTTTCCATGTCTTCAGATACAACCCATAATGGTTTGCCCGTCCTTTGTACATAAACCCTTGTGAGGGTTTCGCGTAGTTTCAGCAGTTCTTTCCGCTTCCAGGATAAATTCTCCCGTTTGCGTCTCATAAAAAGAACTAGCAGGTTGATGGATCATTACCCTGATGATAGAAGAGTTCTCTATCTGGTGTGATGAAACGAACAGAAAAGAAAGATAAAGAATAATACAAAAAAAAGATAGAATTGAACAACCGTACGGGCATCATCTTTTGTGCATTGCATACGGCTCTACAATCAAATTGACCCTTACTTTCCATTCAAGAAAGATAAAAATAGAATCTATCAGCCCCAGATGGGTAAATGATCAAATTGCCACCCTTCCTTTCAGACTTTCGAAGGAGTTAAAAAATACTATGATGGCTCCGTTGCTTTCTATTTTAAAATGGATTCTTTTTTTTTTGTCTTTGATTCAGCAATCCCAAAGTTTCTTTTTGATCCAACCAAAAAAGGAAAAATCTTGTTTTTTTTTTCGCACTCTTTTGTTTTTATAACATAAATATTGTTAAGAGCCCTTCGGTGTGAAAACAAAAAAGTTTGTGACGCTGAATTGGACTCCCGATAGATAAGAGAAAATCGGAAATACCTTTTATCTCATACTACTCTCTCGATACATAATCGAATCTTTTGAAAAAAAAACAATACAAAATTTTTGCATATCGAATTCGAAGTGCCATGCTATTATTACTTAATATTCATATGGCGAAGGCATAGTTTTCTTTTTTCTCTCAAATAAAAAAAACCTCATTGGCGCCAAGCGTGAGGGAATGCTAGACGTTTGGTAATTGCTCCTCCAACCAGGAGAAAAGATCCCATTGACGCGGCCATCCCATGCATATTGTATGGACCTCTGGTCGCACAAATTGCATAGTATCATAAAGAGCTACTCCAGGTACTACCCATCCGCCAGGAGAGTTTATAAAAAAATAAAAATCTTTGGTATCATCCCTCGAGACTGAAATATATCATAAGACCGATAAGTTGATTCGAGATCTCGCTATCAACTTCTTGGCCTAAAAAAAGTACTCTTTCTTGATAAAGTCGGTTGAGTAGGGTAAAATTGTATCCCTTAGGAACCGTACATGCACCTTTTTGATGCATACGGTTCAAAAAAAAATTGCGAAAAAAAAAGAATCAATGTATAGATTCCAGTCCTCTTTCTTTTTTCCTATTCTTTTTCATAGCAGGTTTTTCTAACTTCTAACGAAAGGGCTTTTTCTTCGATTTTTCAATAACGACGAACTTTGACTTCTTTTCTTTCTTCCTTATAATAGAAAAAGAAAAAAGTCAATAAACTTTCGAATTAACTTCTCATTGATGTATTGTTTCATCGAGATTCAATCTAAATCACGATGGTATTTTTCTTGTTCCTGAATGGGTCTCTTTCATCTTTTTAGGTTTATGCCTTCTACTCCGGGTAAAGATCCGCCCGATTTGATTTGCACATATAGGACAAATCTTCCCATCACCATTTCTTTTGTTATGACTTTACAATAACAAACAGGAATCATTTTGATACACGTAGTAGTATCATAGATATATTACCAATTCGTTTTTTTTTTTCTAAACGGAGCCTGGATACTTCATTTTTAGTCCAACCCAAGCCAACCATAAATTATTCTAATTGATATGATAATAGTACTATGAATTCCCCCAAACAATGCATCTAATTGCACTTCACGCTCCAATTTTTTGATGATTCAATTCTCTTTCTTGGCAAAAACAGAGGATATCTCAATCGGGGGAGAGAACGGGGAAATCCCATATGACCCAATATATCTGACAAGTCGCACTATACGTCAATCCAAGTTGCATCTTCCTCTCCAGGAATTCGGAAAGGTACTTTTGGAACACCAATAGGCATGAATTGAAAGAAAAAAGAACTAATACTATATTTCACTTTGATGTGAAACGTAACAATATGGTTTTTTTTATTGTCTTTATAATATTGGCTTTATCATATTTATTTTATCTCTAGATTAGAAAAATTCAGAAAGAACGACAAAAGAAATAAAGGAAAATTTTTACGAATAGGTCCTTCTAATGATAAATAAGGATGGACGCATTTACTCATAGAAAATGGTATCAATCCCCCATTGCGTAATTGGGTACTTATCGAGTATAGGAATAAATCTGCTTCTCTTTGCTCCTACGAACAGAATTCTTCCATTATTACGAACAGAATAGAATAAATATTAACTTAACCTTTGTTAGAAAATAATCCACTGAACAAGGGAGGTCCATAGGATAGTCATAGTATAGTCTTTTCCAATGCATAAAGTTACGTAGTGTCTATTTTTCTTTGATAAAGGGGTATTTCCATGGGTTTGCCTTGTGTATCGTGTTCAGCACCGTTTGTATTGAATGATCCTGGCCGGTTGCTTTCCGTTCATATAATGCATACAGCTCTGGTTGCTGGTTGGGCGGGGCTCGATGGGCTCTGTATGAATTAGCAGTTTTTGATCCTTCTGACCCCGTTCTTGATCCAATGTGGAGACAGGGTATGTTTCGTTATACCCTTCATGACTCGTTAGGAATAACCAATTCATGGGGAGGTTGGAGTATCACAGGAGGGACTGTAACGAATCCGGGAATTTGAGTTACG
>JADPMQ010000051.1:22500-27500 GCA_018894105.1 Jacaranda mimosifolia | reverse complement strand
TAGTCGCTTCAAAGCGAATTCTCCCTAGATACATCTATTCAAATAAAATTATGAATTTTTTTCGAATATTTGAATTGTGCTACAGATTCAAAACCTATTGTCATCTTAATTATAAAAAGATGAAAAAATCCAATAGATTTAAAACTTCTTTTTTGGTATAATCAATTGCGAAATATTTTTCTAGAATGCTCAATATCTGTTTTACATCTTCTAGGCGAAAATGTTCAATTTTCATAAGATCTTCTTGACTGTTATTCAAAAGGTCCAATAATGTATATATATTGGACCTTTTGAGGCAATTATAGACCCTGGGAGACAATTCGGATTGATCAATAAAAATCGATTTCAATGCTATTTTTTTTTTGTTTTTTCTGAGTTTATCAATTTATCGTGAAAAGTAAAGGGGGGATAAAGGAACTCGTGTGTTGATTGTCCTCTAAGGTAAGTTTTCTTCTTCCGTATGTAAAAGGGAATAAATAAATCAATCAAATTCCGGGAGGCTTCATCGAAGTGCTCTCTTTCGGAGTAACAACTCCATTTGTCCATATTTCGAGAAAGAGTATCTCTTGTTTTTCATTCCATTCCCATAGGAATGATACTATGATTCACATTCGAACAGGCATGAATACAGCATCTATAGGATAACTTCCATCTTGAACGTATGTGGCATTTTTAGAAGATATCCGCGATTTCTCTCGATTTCTAATCCAATACACAAATTAATTGGTTCTGTCAAGCTAGCTATATGTTGTGTATTGTCGACGATTTCTACATAAGTGGGTAAGATGATATCTTGAGCAGTTACATATCCAGGACCCCTGACACAAATAGGACGCGTCACAAGTTCCATATAGATTACTTCTCAATACAATTTCTTTCAAATTCATTAAAATTTCATGGACCGACTTCTTGAATACCCGTTATAGTAGAATATTCATGGGGGACGCTTCTCAGATTTTACACGTGTGATACATGTTCCTTCTATTTCTCCAAGCAAAGCTCTTTCGCATCGCAATGCCTATTGTGTCGGCTTGCCTTTCATAAGTGGAGACAGAATAAAGCGCCCATAATAAAGACGTTTACTGTCTGTTCTTGATTCAACACACTTCCACTGTAGTGTACGAGTAGATACTGTTTACTTTCTCTCGAACCATAGTAATATTATTTTATTTGAATGAATTATTTATTTCTCTTGTTTCTCTTGAAATTTATTCACTGTTATTTCTACAATCACGTCTTTTTTTTCGGAGGTCTACAGCCATTATGCGGCATCGGGGTTACATCCCGTACAAAAGTTAATAGTTATACCACTTCTACGAATAGCTCGTAATGCTGCGTCTCTTCCGAGACCGGGACCTTTTATCATGACTTCTGCTCGTTGCATACCTTGATCTACTTACTGTACGAATAGCATTTGCTGCTGCAGTTTGAGCGGCAAAGGGTTGTCCCTCTTCTCGTACCCTTGAATCCCACAAGTACCGGCCGAGGACCAGCGAAACCACCCGACCCCGTACATCTGTAACCGTGACAATGGTATTATTGTAACCTTGCTTGAACATGAATAACTCCCTTTGGTATTCTACGTGCACTCTTACGTGAAACCAATACGTACATTTCCTACGTGAACCAGTTTCGGTATAGCTTTTGCCATATTGTATTCATCTCATAAATATGAGTCAGAAATATATGGATATATCCATTTCATGTCAAAACAGATTCTTTATTTGACATTGAGCCCTTTAGCGAGTCTGATTATCCTTGTCTTTGTTTATGTCTCGGGTTGGAACAAATTACTATAATGCGCCCCCGCCTACGGATTAGTCGACCATTTTTCACAAATTTTTACGAACGGAAGCTCTTATTTTCATATTTGTCATTCCTTATCTTAATTCTGAATCTATTTCTTGGTAGAAAAATAAGTTTCTTGAATTTTTCATCTCGAATCGTATTGAATAAAAACCACCCTAATCTTTTCGAATCCTTGTTTCGGAGTCGATAAATTATACGTCCTCTGGTTGAATCATAACGACTTACTTCAATTTTGACTTTATCTCCTGGCAGTATCCGTATAAAACTACGTCGGATCTTTCCCTGAAACATAACCCTAGAATAAGATCTTCATTATCTAACCGAACCCGGAACATGCCATTGGGAAGCGATTCAGTAATTAAACCTTCATGAATCCATTTTTGTTCTTTCATTCCAGGTAAAGCCCCCTTGAAGTATCAACTAATGGAGGAGAAACGATATTAGACAACTCACCCCCTTTCTTTTTTTTTTTACAAATAGGAAGAGGTTTCGGATCCCATTTGGATACTAAAAGGATTACCATATATAACACAAAATTTTCTCCGCCAATTCCTTCTAGTCGAGCCTCCCGGTCTGTCATTATACCTCGAGAAGTAAGAAAGAATTACAATCCCCATCCCACCTAAAATTCTAGGAATTCGTTGAGAGGTTAGAATAGATTCGTAGACCGGGTCGACTGATCCGTTTTAAATTTAAAAATTTCTATAGGGCCTTTTCCTATTCCTTCGAGTCGCAGGTTTAAAACCAAAAAATATTTGTTTTTTTCTCGATGTTTTCTGTCGTTTTCGATGAAACCTTCTCGAAAAGTATTTTAACAATATTTTTCGGTAATATTAGTAGATGCAATGCGAACAACTCTTTTTCTATCCATATCAGCATTTCGTATAGAGGTTATTATCTCAGCAATAGTGTCTCTACCCCATGATGAACTAAAATTATTGGTGCCCCAAATTTGGATATAATCACATGTTTTTCTTGTTTTTTATTGGTTTATGAATATGAATTTTCAAGGTATATGCGTGAGACACAATCTACGAATTAATCTAAGGTCTTAATCTATTTCTTTCAATACCCCAAAGATATCACGATCTCATTTTATTTTATAATACCATCGGAAGCTAATGAAACTATTTTAGTAAAATTTAATTGTCTCAATTCCCGGGGGATTGCACCAAAAATGCGAGTTCCTTTTGGATTTCCTTCTTGATCAATCACAACTGCAAGCATTGTCATCATATCGTATTATCATACCGCTGTCACGTTTAAGTTCCTTTACAGGTACGAACATTACAGCTCTGACTACTTCTGATTTTTCTAGGGGCATGTTTGGTCTGCTTCTTTGATCACAGCAACAATAACGTCACCAATATGAGCATATCGACGATTACTAGCTCCATGATTCGAATACACATCAATTCTCGAGCCCCGCTGTTATCGCTACATTTAAATGGGTCTGAGGTTGAATCATATCAATTTTTTAGTCTATTCTTCCAATGCAAAGGATGAAGAAAATAAAAGAAATATTGTTTGTCCAAAAAAGAAACCTGCGGTTTTGTTTCATCCCCAAGATCTTTTCTGTCGGTTCTACATTTTTTATCCCGAAATAATAAATTGAGTTCGTTATAGGCATTTTGGATGCTGCTATTAAAATAGCCCCTTCTAGCTATATTTTCGGTACTCCACCCATTTCATATAGTATTCGCCCCGGTTTAACAACAGCTACCCAATATTCAGCGGGATCCTTTCCCCGAAACCCATTCGTGTTTCAGCAGGTCGTAGTGTAACTGGTTTGTCTGGAAATATACGGACCCATATTTTTCCACCACGGCGTGCATTTCGTGTCATTGCTCGCCGACTGCTCTCGATTTGTCTAGGATGTGATCCAAAGCAGGTTCAAGTGCCGTGAAGAGCATATTTACCGAAACAAATATGATTACCTCGATAAGAAATCTCCCTTCATTCTTCCTCTATGTTTGTTTACGGAATCTGGTTCTTTTTGGGTTATAGTTGATGGTTGTTTTGGAATTCCATCTCTACTACAGAACTGTGACGTGAGAGTTTCTTCTCATCTAGCTCCTCGCGAAATAAAAGGATTCAAATTGAATTTCAATTTATTTGAATAGATATTAGACATTTTTATAAAAAATTGTATAAATAATAGTTTTTTTTCTAACGTTCTAATAAATTCTTTATTTTCTTTTGTCTTTATCCAAGTTTACCCAATTCAAAAAAAAAAGAAAGTTTTCGCGGGCGAATATTTACTTTTGCAATCTCTATTTCAGTCGTAGCGCTTGTTCGTGACTTTTCAGAATAGATGAATTTGATTTCCGGTTCATTTCGCCATCCCGACTAGTGAATCAGTAAGATTCATTTGTTCAATAAAATCTTTTGCATTCACAGGTTCATCGTTTCCACCGCTTCGTACTTAATGGTGTAGGTCAAATTCTACAACGGAGCTCATAATCCAATTTATACTTGAGTCAACCTTCTTAGTCTTTATTGGCTCGAAGCTCTTGATTTTTTTCTTCTATAAGAAGGATTCATTTAATATTTCATTATGGATGAATCAATTAGGCTATTGATGCTTTATTACACTGTCTTTTCTGAGATGACTCATAGACCTTACCTATTGGAATTCTATATCATTGATATTGTTTTTCTCTCTTCTCTCTCATCCTTCCATTTTATCCACACCTTTCTTCTATATTTTGCTTTACTTAGATTCAAGTTTATTCAAAAAAAATGTCAGTTGCTACAAAGATATGACCGATTTATCATATCTTGACTGGTTCTTTAGATCCAGATAATACGAAGTGATGAGTGGTTTTCATACTACCGGGCCGGTCTTTTTTTAATCTAACCCTAAAAAAAACCAACGAGTCACACACTAAGCATAGCAATTATATCAAAATCAAAAAGGTCAATCGAATTTTTTATTCAACCCTATAGAATTAAGAATTAGTTTGATTGGTCAGAAAAAGAATGTAACGAGTTTACTTTTTTGTTCTATCAATGGATAGAAGGGAAAACAATTAAAGTTTTCTTATTCCTCTTCCCTTATCTATAAAAATCCAAATTTTGATGCCTAATACCCCATAGATAGTCCGAACTGTATAGGAACAATAATCAATTTTAGCTCGAATGGTTTGTAAGGGAACCCTCCCCTCTCTGATCCCTTCGACACGTGCAAT
>JADPMQ010000050.1:0-38000 GCA_018894105.1 Jacaranda mimosifolia | reverse complement strand
CCTCTTCCTGAGGAAGCATCGGAACATGGATGAAAAACGGCCTTAGTTAACCGTATATTGGGTTCCCTTTGTGGTGGTCATCGGCAAGCATTTTTTTGTACATTTACTAAGTTGAGGATAACATCAAACTGATATAAATAAAGTTAGGATAGAGGTTCCTTAAATTTGCAGATTTTGCTAATAATTCTAGTCTTTTACCAATTTGTAGATCTGCATATTCAAATTGCTCACCGAACTTAACTGTCCTTTCCTAAATTCACTTGTATCTTTAGTTCGTCATAAAATAAAAATTAAAAGGGGGGGGGGGGGTTATTGAACAAGAATACAACAAGAGATATTTAATGCATAAATGGAGGTCAACAATATGACATTGCTTTCAATCTTATTTTTCTATTTCCATTTTTTTCTTTTTTCTTCTTGGTCCCTATTAAATCCCATAAACTTGTGGATACTTAGTCCCAACATATACAGGAGTCTTTATATTATGCACCCTGTTAGTCTAGGTCAGGCTTCCAAAATGTCATTTTCTTGACATTAAGGCTGAAGAACAAACTCGTCGGATTCACTTTCACAACATTACCTAAAGGAGGAACAACGACAACTTTATGCTTAGAATTTGGATCTCCAACATTTGTGACAGTTTCTGTTATAGTAGCTGAGCCTTTAAGGTTCGGAATTGTAATAGAAGGAAGGTTAAGATCCAGAACAGAGTTGTTCGATTTAGAACAAGATTTGACCAATCCTAAATGTTGATTGATGGATGTCTGGCTATAACCCATGCCATACAGATAATTTAAATAAGCTCTCAAGCATCTTCAGATTTTTTGAGCTCGAGTTCAATTCAACTTAATTAAGTTCGAATTTTTAAGATTCAAACCACTATAAATTTGAGTTTGAAAAATTCAAATTTATAAATTATAACATTTATTACTTCATCATAATTATCAATTATTTAGGATATCCACATCAGATAGAATGTGAGGATTCGTGTTTTTTAAATACAACTCATCACTCATAATGCCGGATTCTATTATCTTTGAGGGTCAATTGCGGTCATGTGTACCCAATAAGCCACCACAATAATACTATAAATAGCTTTATTTGTTATGCTTAAAAGCTACATAATCGGTTAAAAAATTATCTTAACACTGTAAGTAGTTTCGTAGAGTTGCCCAACCCACAAAAATTTACTATTTTATTATCATTAAGCCCTTATTTAATCCTTTCTTTCTGATATCTGAACTAGCTAGCTATTTGTGAGTTTTTATTGGACAACCTCCAGCGATGTTACTATATTTGTGGATTTGAGGATCAAAATGAAGTTCTGAACATGACCCGAATGTTTATTCCAGACGAAAATAAAAAACATGTAAACCTAGAAATTTACCTGCAATATATTGAGCTTGAGACTCAGTCATATTGCCTGCAAAACCAGACAAGCCATGTCTATAACTATATATCATAGAATCCACTGTTGCTTCTTCGCTGCACTGAATTGGAATTATATTACTTAAGCAAAATAACAAAAGAAAAAATCCATATAATTTCATATTTATACCTTCCAAGAACTGAGGCAAGCATTTCATGGTGGGATTTTGTGGCTAACTCCACATCATTGTGCTTCCTTTCTCCCATGTTACACAATATAAACCTGTTTCTAAAATATTTCAGCAGCAGTTGGTGTAAATTAAAGCAGATTGAAAACTAGAAAAATAAGGAAAGAAGATGTTATCCTCTGTTTGGCGTAGCATTACTCACTTTGTTCTCGACGTCTTCAATGGCCACAGCAGTGTGCAAAAACAGTAAAGTTGAGACCAAAAGCCAAACGATTGGAAGTGCACTCATTTTTTCATTCACTCTAATGAGCTTTTCTCTTCTGCCCTCTCCCTATGCGCTGCGAATGATTATATAGTGATCATTCACAGGAATTAAGCACAAATTTACAATTGCTTTTGGGGGGGAGAAAGCTTTACATTATCTTGTTACACTGTGTGCTAATTTATCCGTTTTTTTCTTTTTGTTTTTACTTTTCTATTTTTCTATTACATGTAAACATGGTAACACATTTTGTTTCACTCTTTCTCAAACATAAATGTATCACTTGTTTTCCGATAATACATTCCCCACTTGATTTAAACTTAGATCATTAGATGTTTTCAAATATGAATCAAACTTGATCCTTAAGTCCAAAGTATGTCTAAGGATTGCGGTAAGCTCGAGAAAAACTTTCCAATACTCAAATTAGCGTAAGATTCATGAATAAAAGTAATAAGTATAAAAATATTAAGAAATAACAAAACTTAATATAAATAGGCATCTAAAATAATTATTTTGATTGTTTATAACCAAATGATGACCAAATAGTTCTAAAATTCACACATTTTTTCACATACTCGAAGTAAGTCTTAGTATTGTGATACGCTTAGTGAGAAATTTTTCAACAATCAAATTAACATAAGGTACATGAATAAAAGTAATAAGTATAAAAATATTAGAAATAACAAAAATTGATATAGATAAGCATCTAAAATAATTATTTTGGCCATTTATAACCAAATAATGACCAATCAGTTCTAAAATTCACGCATTTTTTATATATACTCGGGCAGACCTGGTGTTCAACTCAGATCACGATCCTGCCTTAGCCGTTGATTAAGGACGTGTATTGCCATGCTATCCGCTTTATGATCTGATATACGAACTCAATACTACAAATACCACAACTTTCAGATGGAAAAGGATGGTATTTGGCTTCTATAACCTTTCTGTCTCCGTTGGCTTGCCATAAGTAACAACCTTTGTTATTAACTTATGGTCTGATATTAAGTTTTAAATCTAGAACTTACCATTCGATTTGTTCTTTGGATCAGACAAATATAAATTTAATTATTTTAAATTAACCAATAGTGTACGTGAGGGCTGGGGCATGCTGGGCCTCCTAAGGCTCTTGATGCAGGAAACCGTCCTTTTTTCAAAAGACTTCAATTGGTACACGCAAGAAATAGGCCAATTCCGTGGCTTTTTGTTCAACTTCTTGTGGCGAAGGATCTACGACAATGACGGAACGCCTTGAATAATCAACCATATTCAGCAAATAAATAGTAGTTCTATATAGCAATATGTATGGTCTTGGACCCTCGGGCAAGCAGAAAATCAAAGTTTATCAGAAGCCTAGTCTAAAATTCCTGAAAAATTGTCTACAAAAATTTTGAATTTGTTCATAACGATCAAATTATATCTGAAATGTGGAAATATTTATAGGCGCAAGAGACTATTTAACAACCATATAGTGTGAATTCGAACGATCAACTTTCTTAAGATTCAATAACCCCTATTTTAACTTATCTTTAAGAGATTAATGAATTGAGTCTCAATTAATGGCTGAGTTAGCATAAAAGAGTGAGCTTAATTTATCTTAACCACAAAAAATATAATCATCAGTTACTACTAGTTACATATATAAGTATATCTTTCTTTGTTGCCATAAAATAATAGGGAAGTATGAAAACATTATGGGAGTCGAGTTAAACTGAAATTTGATGAAAATAAAAGGGAGTGTTTCTTTTTCTTTTTCTTTTTAAATCGTGACTCACGAGAGCAACTTTTTCTTCAATCACTTTAAAGTGGGACAAATGATTTGATTCGACTCTCACACGCTTTAGAGATAAATGATTGTACTGTTTTCTATTAAATAAATATATAGGCCATTCGAGATTTTATTAAGGATTTGTTACGATAATCGCTAACCCACCGGTCCACATGCAGTCTTAATCCGCACTTTTGATTTAAATCTTCTATTTTATTTTCTATTTTATTTTATAAAAATATAACATGTGTATTAAATATTTTTTTATAAAAATATATAATTGAGAACCAAATATATTTGATATAAATACAATAAATTGGAATAGAAAATGAAAAAGAAAATAGAATAGAAGATCCAAAGTTCCGCACCCTAGTAGAAATGTGTAAGCCCACGTTTCCTATTCCAAGTACGGTACTAAGTTCCATTTGAATATATTTCATTTTTGTTTTTTGTTCTCGATATTTTAAAAATTAAAAAAAATTATAATTTTAAAATATACATGAGATTGTATTTGAATATTTCTCTAAAATTAATGATAATCATAATAGATATATGGATGAAAATTTAGATAATTTATATTTTTTAAACATAAAAACATGTGTTTTTTTAATATCATATATATTTTAATTATTTTAAAATAATAATATGTAGCACTATATATAAAATTAAATTTAAAATTAACTGATGTGATAATGGGATGATAGAATATGTTTAAAAAAAAATTAAATAAAAAATACATGAGATACATAGAAACTGACAATTTATATTTTCAAATATTGACAAAAATATAAACGAGTTTGGAGATAGAAACGAACTTCTCCTAACCTTTTCCAAAGCCCGTTTGGATTTATTTTCAGATTTATATCCAATTTCAACATCTATATCCGTTGGATATAAAAATAATACATATAAAAATTCATTGTTTTCAATTTTCAAACAGTGACAAAAGTTTTAAAAAAAATCTTAATTAAAATAATAATTTTTGAGATCCTTTCAATTCCAAATAAATAAAATAAATATCGCCATAACTATCATAAAATAATTTATTATCATACTGTAAAAAATATTTAACTAGATATTTAATTAAATGCCTTTCCATAATAGCAAGAAATATATATATATTTGTGTCTTTACTTTTATGGTAGATTCAAAAATAAGTATTTCGGCCAAATAAAAAAAATAAAAAAATAAAAAGAGAAAAGGATTCAAATGTAAGTGGACAAAACGACATAGTACATGCTCCCTAATGTGGAATTGTGGGGAATGTATTGCATTCCTTGTCAATAAGCTGTGAGTCACAATGATTGAGAAATCCGATCGGCTGGTTTGATCGAAAATCTGTCATAATTTTGGTCCGATTTGCTATATAAAATTAATTCATTAAAAAATCGGTGTCAATTAGTGTGAATTGATAAAAAAAATCATTTTAACTGGTGAACAAATTTTATTTTAAATCGGTTCTTTTTTTTTCTTGAAAATAAAAAATAAAAAATATATAATTTTTTTATTTACATTTAAAACTTTTATGTTATTTAAGTTCGTGCTTATTGTTTTTGTAAGTTATAATAGATTATATAAGGATATTTTCTAGCAAGTCTTATTTTATAATTTGATATTTTAAATTGATGTATGAATATTATTATAAAGTAGAGTTTGGACTTTAGAGAAAGTTTTATGATACTAGGCAATTTTTAATTTTTTTTCTCTTTATATATATTTATCTTTTTTATATATTTATATAATATTAAATATAATCATGACGTCACACAAGTTGAATCGGTTAAATCAGTAACCAATAAAGTCACCAGTTCACTCATTGATCCAGTTTCTCAAACATTGGTGAGTGAAAAATATTAAATACTTTCTTGTTTGATTGCGTCATTTCTTGTGCCAAATTTAAATTAGTATATTTTTGTATTTAAAAATGGCAAAATGGCAATTCTAAAATTAACATTTTTAAGTGTTTATTTTAAATGGATTTATTTCCCCTCAAAATCATTTACTAATTGTTGAGGGTTACATCAAGCAGTTGATTAAATCGATCACATGAATCAGTTCAAGAAAAGACTTCGACACTTAATTTAAAAAAAAAAAATTAAAAAAAATTGGGACTTAATGTTTCTAACAATTTGAATGAATTAAAGTTATTTTATTCAAGCTGACCGATTGATATTGGTATACACTTAAATTATTATATAGTTGGTCTTGATCAAAGAGATACCCAAGAACCCAATTGGATATGTTTTTCAAGTCACTTTTTATTTTCAGTCAAATTTAAAAGGTTAAAAATTAGTTATGAGATTAAATTTGAAAATAGAATGTTGTTTGAATATTATGTCAAAAATAAAATGATTGTGTAGGATTACATGAGAAATGTATTTGAATGCTATTATATTTTTGTATTAAAAATCATATAAATGAGAGTATGGAAAGATATGGCGTGAAAATAAAGACATGGTGCAAAAGTATGTTTGGAAAAATATTTATTATATTAAAAAATATTTTTTTTTATTAATTTTAAAATGATAGTGAATAATTTGTGTAAAATCAAATTTGAATTCAATTGATTTAGTAGTAGGATGATATTGTGAGAATCAATAATATCGTAACTATCATAAGTTAATTTATTATTACAATAAAAAATATTTAAATGGGAACATAAAATAATTTTTCATAATTGAAAAAATAAATATTTGTATTTTTACAGTAATATACGCATGGACATGTAATAATGTGAAAATGCAATTCGAAGACAGCATGATATATATAGGGGTATAAACGAATATTAAGTAGATCAGATACACAATTTTCATATTTGTATCTATTTAACTTTTCGATATTCAGATACGGATACGAATTTGACAGATATTTAAAAATGATATCCTAATTCATATCCATCAGATATCGATCGAATGAGAATATATCCATATTTGATTATAACTATTCAAATACATTCATATTTGATTAAACTTATCTGTATTCGAATTATTGTTTTGATATTTATATTCGATGATAATTATTTAGATATCTATTTACGAATATCCAAATACAAAAATCTAAAAGCCTATAACAAGTACATATTTTAACCAATAGAAGGAACTATACAATTTTATTAAAAAGAAAGCAATCAAACAAATAGCATAAGTTTTAATTAATAATTGACTTTATAATTAATTATTAATACTAATTAATAATAATACCATTTAAGTATATTAATTATAAAGTCAACCAACAATAATTATGTTAATTAACTTTATTGTTTAATTTTTTTTCTCTATATTACAATAATTTTTTAAATTTATTCTTCTTTCTTCCCTACTCTTCAATTATAATATATATATACACACATATACATATATAAATTATGAGATTTTTATTAAAAATATAAATGATATATTATTTAATAAATATATATTTGGAGTGAATATTAAACATATCACATACGTATTTACCATATTTGTATCCATTTATAATCAAATATTCACTAATTGAATATAAATAATATCTGTCATAAATGGATGCAGATAAATTTTGTATAAACGGACAAGAATGCGAACGATAAATAAATTTTTAAATATCTATTTACAATCCTATATATATATATAGGTATATGTGCCCGATGATGTGGAATTCTTGGGACTCCTACTTGCATATGAAATGATAAAAAGTCTTGGTCAATGAGCACTATGTGATCATGTGTCACACTTGCCTGGTTTGATTGCGTCATCTAGTGCCAATTATTACGTATTTATACTATAATATAAACTAATTCATAAACTAATACAAACAAAATTTATAAATAATTATAATATTTACCAATTCATTGTAAACATTATAACTCATTTAAACTACAAACCGGATTTTTCTGCCGAGACTGAACAGAGCATTGCCGGAGGGGTTACAGATGGGGATTGAGAATGCCTTTTGTAATGATAAATTGTCTAGAAAATGGAATATTATTATGTTATTATTGCGTGATAATTTATAATTAATTAATATATTTAATTGTCTCATTAAAAAAGTAATTATATTATTGAAATTCTTATTGAACTCCATGAGTAAAAATATTTGAGGAAGGTTCATTTTGATATGTAAAAGAAGCCTGCAATGTCCAAAATACTTCAAAAAAAAAGCTAAGAATGCACTTTAGGAATTTTATTTTTCTGTCCAATTAGGACTAACCTAACCCGACATCTGACCTGCTTTGAAATATTTGTCGTTAGATGATATGCATGATCTATATAGGTCGATTGAAACAACACCTTATAAGTACTATAATCATGTTATTGCCAACGTGTTATTTTTCTTTCATTATTAATTAATCTTCCTATCCATACCAACTTAAGAATCGGAAGAATTCTATTGGGAAACCTCCGATGATTTTAACTTTTATTTTATTTTATATTTGACTTTTCCTAACTCTTATATAAATCAACCTCGAGCTGTACAAATTTGTTGAAGTTCATAATAAATCTGTCTGAAATGATATGTAGGATGACTCTGGATAAGTTTCTAAGCGAATAATATCACTCAAATTTAGTTTGAATATTTAATATATTTAAACTTAATTTGATTGTTGAATAAATTAAATTCAAAAGAACTTTTAAGTCAGTTAATCGCCTTAATTCATTGGGACAATCATTAAACATCAACTAAACTCAAAGACTAGCAAATAAAGTTGATGTTCCACATTACAATAGTCACTTCAAGCAAACAAAGGCATCATATCTCCTTAACGTCAATGCTTAGAATATAACAAGAAACAAAGATGCATAAATGAAGGGCAACAACATGACATTTTCTTTTACTTGTACACATGCAAAGCAAAAGTCCGTCAAGTTTAAACTTCTCACATTAAAGTGTGAAACCTATTTCACTGAGTGAAATGATCACTGACCATTGATTTACATCTTATTCTTTTTATTTTCGTTGCCCCTTATGATTAATTACGAAAATTCAGTTCTAACAGATATAGGGATCTTAACATTATGAACCTTGTCCATCCAAGTTAGGCTTCCAAAGTAGTACTCTGTGGTGATCTTATGCAATGTAGTTATTGTGACAGCGAAGCTCAATTTCCTGACCTTAGGGTTGAAGGCCAAATGCATGGGATTCACTTTCACAATAGTGCCCAATGGAGGAACAACAATAGCTTCATACTTGGAGTTTGGATCTCCAACATTTGTGACAATTCTTGTTATAGTAACTGAACCTTTAAGGTTTGGAACTGTAATGGAAGGAAGGTTCAGATTTAGAACAGAGTTGTTTGATTTAGAACAAGATTTGGCCAGTCCCGAAAGTCGATTGATGGCTGTTTGTTCATAACCCATGGCACATAGATAATTTATGTAATCTTGGATTCCCATGTCATAAACTAGGCCAGGATGTCTTGCTGCATTTGGGTTCACAAGCCCACCTCCATAATCGAAAGGATCCGCAATTTTGGGTATGTCCCCCTTTGCAAAAATGGGCTCCCCAGAGTAAGGATCATCTGTCCATGCTGCACTTTTTGATGAATAAAACTAAGTTATATATAGAGATCTTTGTGGTTCCATTATCTCTAAGCTAATAGTTAAACAACCTGTTGTTATAAGGGCTGACTTAATAGCAGCTGGAGACCAGTTTGGGTGTAAGGATTTGAGTAGAGCAGTAATTCCTGCAATATGAGGGGCCGCCATGGATGTTCCGGAGTTGAAGGTGTAACCCCTTAAATTATTTTTTGTGGGAGTATATGCTGCTAATATGTCAACTCCTGGTGCCGCTATATCAGGCTGTATCATCAAAGATATATTTAAAAAATCACATAAACTTTCTCAATAAAGAATAATATATATTTCCTAGTAGGCTAATAGTGGAAATATATTCATACCTTTAGTACTGTTGGGGAAAGAGGATTAGGACCTCGGGCTGAGAAAAGTGCAATATAGGTGGAAGCTTTTTCACCGATGTAGGTCTTGGTGGGCTTTAATCGTACTTTAGGATCCCTTTTAATAGTTGACAAATATTTTTATGTACATTAATAAATACTCTAAATCAAGTTTATGATGGCAAGAAAAATCAAATGTAATAAACCCATATATACCTTGTAAAACGAATGTAATTCAATATCTGAGTTGCAACATCATAAGTTACCAAAATTAATGGAAAGGAACCAACATAGTATGAAGACAACGCAATAAAGTTTTTCTTGGTCACAATTATCCCCATACCACCAGCACTTGCGACAGCAACTGTAGCTTTGCTTATATCCTCATCATCACCTTTCAAAGTGAAGCAGAGCACTACTTTTCCAGCCACCCAAGTATCATTTGCGGTTAAAGATTCACAATACCTGAAAAAATATTAACATGTTTGGTAAGAAAACATACAATCCCTTCCAAATTAACATGTTCTCCAAATTCATACGGTTGTCCTTGGAGTTCAACTCTCTCTTTGTAAGCCAATTTAACAAGGCCAGTATCTTCTCCGACAAATATGGCCTGACCCTGAAAAAAATGAAATGAAATGAAATCAAATGATATTTTTATTCATATCAACATTGTGGGTTGAAAGTACAAACAACTTACCTCTAAATGTTGATTGTTTCCCAGTATAATGGGAGTGGGATATGACCTATCTATCGTACTAGCGGCAACAGATGTGACCCAAGGCGCCACATCTTCAACTGTTTGATATATTGGCCCGTTATTCCCTCCTGAGCAAATGACGGTTATCCCATTGGCCACCGCATGGAATGAGCCGTAGTAAATCAAGTCTCGCTTATCGATTTCTGGATACAAAGGTAAGTCTATACCCAATGATACGGATAAAACGTCCACTCCATCATGAATGGCCTCGTCAAAAGCTTTCAGAACGTCTGTAGAAGTACCGATGCCGCTCCAAATCACCTTGTAGACAGCGAGCCGTGCTCGTGGGGCTCCTCCTCGGGCCGTACCATTGGCCAGTCCATTGAAGTTCACATTGCTCACGAATGACCCAGCGGCGATGCTGGCGCAATGAGTGCCATGGCCATCTCCGTCTCTGGGTGAGAGGTATTCGTCGTTTTCTGTTGCATTGAATGGTCCACCTATTTCAGCCAGAAGACCTTTGATGAAGTAACGGGCCCCGATGAGTTTCTTGTTGCAATGTTTTGCTGGGACGAATTTGTCTCCCGATTCACAAAAGCCCTTCCATCTGGCTGGGATTGGACCCAGGCCTTAGTCGTTGCTGAAAGATTCGGATTCTGGCCAGACTCCTGTTGGGCATATTTTCAAACAGTTCGAAATCTTTGTGATTAATCAGTGTTCCCTTCGAGTAAAGAATCAGTAAGTATAAACTCTAGGTAGCCGTAGCACCGTGTCTCTTACAAAATCTCAAGCAAAATTATTTGTTAACGCGGTCGAAACGTGGCCAAAAGTTTTGCTTATTTCAATTGATATTTTATATTTTATTCCACTTCAAAAATATATGTTGAAAGTGTAAAATATTGTGTCATACATAAAAATTGCATGTGACGACTATTATATTTTTCGGAAAAAAAAAGTAAAATTGCATACACTTAATATATATCCATAAATTAAAATATAAAATAAGATACTAATCGAAATGAAAATTTCAAAAAAGGGAAAAGTATAAGAACCTGAGTCAATGATGCCAATTATAGCACCATCTCCTTGGTTGGCATCATGCAAAAGATTCATAGTGGAATAAGGAGACTGGCCAAGGAAATCCCAACTCCTAGTTGTGTGCAGCTTATACATGCGATTAGGTAAAACCTGAACCACTCCAGGTAATTCTACAAGTACAAATACAAATAATTTCAAGTTGTGAACTGAATATGAACATCGAAAATGTTGGATCTCATTTCACTTTTAACATGGGGATTTGCATGTTTAGAATACAACTCATCACTCAAAATATCGAATTCTGTTATCTTCAAAGGTCAACTGCAGCCATGTGTACCCAATAAGCCACCATAATAATACCATAAATAGCTTTATTTATTACGCTTAAAAGCTACATAATCGGTTAAAAAGTTATCTTAACACTGTAAGTAGTTTCATAGAGTTGCTTAACCCACAAAAATTTACTATTTTATTATCATTATGCCCTTATTCAATCATCTCTTTCTGATATTTGAATTAGCTAACTGTTTGAGAGTTTTTGTTGGACAACCTCCAGCGATCTTACTATATTTGTGGATTTGAGGATCAAAATGGAGTTCTGAACATCACCCAAATGTTTAATCCAGACGAAAAGACGTCAACATGAATAAGAAACATGTAAACCTAGAAATTTACCTGCAATATATTGAGCTTGAGACTTAGTCATCTTGGCTGCAAAACCAGAGAAGCCATGTCTGTAGCTATATATCATAGAATCCACTGTTGCTTCTTTGCTGCATTGAATTGGAATTATATTACTTAAGCAAAATAACAAAAGAAAAAATCCATATAATTTAATATTTATACCTTCCAAGAACTGAGGCAAGCATCTCATGGTGGGATTTTGTGACTAACCCCACATCATTATGCTTCCTTTCTCCCATGTACACAATGTAAACCTGTTTCTAATTAATGACGGTTAAAGAAAAATATTTCAGCAGCAGTTGGCGTAAATTAAAGCAAATTAAGAGCCAGAAAAATAAGAAATAGAACTGTTGTGCTCTGTTTGGCCCAGCATTACTCACTTTGGTCTCATCATCTTCATGATAGGCCACAACAGTGTGCAAAAACAGTAAAGTAGAGACCCAAAGCCAAACAATTGGAAGTGCACTCATTTTTCATTCACTCTAGTGAGCTATTCTTTTCTGCCCTCTCCCTGTGCGCTATGAATGATTATATAGTGATCATTCACAGGAATGAACCGCGGGCACACCACAAATTTACAATTGCTTTTTGGGGGAAAAAGCTTTACATTATCTTGTTACACTGTGTGCCAATTTTCTGTTTTTGTTTTTGTTTTTTTGTTTTTTCTATTTTTCTATTACATTTAAACATGGTAATATATTTTGTTTCACTCATTCTCAAACATAAATGTATCACTTGTTTTCCTATAATACATTCACCACTTGATTTAAACTTTTATGTTTTCAAATATGAATCAAATTTGATCCATAAATTCAAAGTGAGTTTTAGGATTGTGGTAAGCTCGGCCAAAAACTTTTCTACATTCATATTAGCGTAAGGTTCATGAATAAAAGTAATAAGCACAAAAATTTTAGAAATAACAAATATTGATATATAGATAGGCATTTAAAATGATCATTTTGTCCGTTTTCAACCAAATAATGACTAAACAACATCTAATGAAAGTCAGTACCATTCCATTAAGGACAAGTTTTGTTGTTCATATTTCAAGGGCTGGTAAAGTTTTGCGTATTATATTGAATTAAACCACATGACCCACCGCTTGTGCAGGTCTCTATCAATTTTTTTTAGTTTTGGTCTTGCGATCATACTCCCCAAGTGGAGTGTTTCATACTTTAGCTAGGTTCCTGATCCGCATCGGCCAAGAACAAACACTCATCGTTTATGGCATAAACCGCCAAGGTATCTAATCCTATTATAAAATTCACAGGTTCAACCCAGGACAAGACCCTGCCACAGCCATTGATTCAAGACATGTATTGCCATGCTATTCATACGCCTCATGGATCTGATGTGATATGTCCACACGAACTCATCAACATTTTAAGTTCCACAACTTTCAGATGGAAAATGATGGTTGATCTTCATTGGCTTGACTTGAGCAACAACCTCTATTATTAACTATTGGTTTGATCTTAAGTTTTTAACCACAAAACTCACCATTCAATCTATTCTTAAGATCAAACAAATGTAAATTAATTATTTTGAATTGACACACTTCAAGTCTCGTCTCTTTTGGAGTTGATTTACACCCCTTTCGTCAAGCCTTGAAGTGCAAAATTTAATATGCTTACAGACGCCATCGAGCAGATCAATAATGTATCTCAAAACATAAAATTTAGATATATTTATAAGAGCAAGAGATGATTTAACAATCATGTACCATGAATTTGAACGATCAATTTTCTTAAAATCCAACAACTCTTATTTTAACTTATTTTTAAGAGAGTAACTGATTGAGTCTCACTCAACAACTCGATTTAGCATAAGAAAGTTATGAGCTCATCTTACCCACATAAAATATAATCATCATTTAGTACTAATTACTTAATTATATCTTTCTTTTGTGTTATAAAATAAGAGGATGTATGAAAACATTTTAAATTGAAATTTGATGAAAATAAAAGGGAGTGTTTCTTTTTCTTTTTAATCCGTGACTCACGCGAGCAACTCTTCTTTCACTCACTATATATAGTGGAATAAATAATTTGATTCGACACTCACCAGCCCGCACGCGGCCTTATTCTGCCCCCTTAGCAGAAGAAATGTGTAAGCCCACATTTCCTCATAGTACGATATTAACTCATATTCCAAGTACAGTGCTAAGTCCCATTTGAATATATTTCATTTTTATTTTTTTGCTTTCAATATTTTAAAAATTAAAAAATCGATCATAATTCTAAAATATAAATGAGACTGTATTTGAATATTTTACCTAAAATTAATGATGATTATGATAAATATAAAGATGGAAATTTAGATAATTTATACTTTTTAAACCTAAAAACACGGGTTTTTTAGATATCATATATATTTTAACTATTTTGATATAATAGTAGGTAGTACTTTATATAAAATTAAGGTTGGAATTGATTGATGAGGTAATAAGAAAAAAGAGTATGTTTAAAAAAATTAAATAAAAATAAATGATATTTACATGAAATGTACATAAGTTTGTAGTTTCAATTTTCAAATATTTTCAATTTTCGACATTTATATCCAGCTTTTAATGTTTCTAAAATTTGAATAATAGCTGTAGTTGAGATTTAATTCCAAAACGAAAATGTATTTGGACAGTTGTATGAAAATAATAATTATGGTAGATATAAGTAGGAAAATATATTTTTTGAATATATTTTTTATGTCAAAAAGATATATTTTTTTCAAAATATACGTATATTTTAATTATTTTAAAATGATAGTGAGTATTTTAAGTAAAATTGAATTTGAATTTGCTTGATATAATAATAGAATGATAAGGCATTAGAACAACTTGAAATTGAAAACAAGTTATGCTTTCAGCAAAAATGTAATATAAATTGATTGTTTTCAATTTTCAAACAGCGACAAAATAGGAAATTTCTTAATTAAAAAAAAATACTTGTAGAGATTCTTTCAATTCCAAGTAAATAAAATCAATCTCGCCATAATTATCATAAAATAATTTATATTACAATGTAAAAATATTTAAGTAGATATTTAAATGTCTTTCCATAATATAAAGAAATGTATATTTGTGTCTTTACTTTTATTATAGATTCCAAGACAACATAGTACGTAGATGCCCCACAATGTGGAATGGTGGGGGAATACATTCCATTCCTTGTCAATGGGTTGTGAGTTCGACGTGGAAAACACAGTCTTGTTTTTTATTACATCATTTCTAGTGCCAAATTATGACGTATTTAAAGTAGTATATTTTTGTAGTTAAAGAGGACAAAATGATAATTCCAAAATTAACATTTTTAAGTATTTATTTCAAATCAATTTATTTCCCCTCAAACTCGTTTAATTTACTAATTGTTCATGCACTACCGAAAAAAAAAATGATTTAGTGACCGTAAAATCGGTCACAAATTTACAAAAAATGCGGCCACTAACAATAATTGTGACTGCAGTTGTGACTGACGCATGATGTCACAAAAATACTGGTCACGAACTGTGTGATAGGTCAGTCACCAATTAATGATAGTAAAGGCGGCCACTAATTTGATTGTACAAAAAATTTCATATATTGAATAAAAGGCTACTAAAGGGTCCAACAGCGGATTAAATCAACCAAAATGAGTTCAAGAAAAGATTTTGAGACCGAATTTATTCGAAGAAAAATTAAAAAATATATGAGATTTAATGTTACTAACAATTTAATTGAATTAAAGTTATTCTGTTCAAGTTGACCAATTGATATAGGTGTACACTTAAAATATTTATTATATTGTTGGTTTTGATTCAAAAAAATACGTAACTTTTTAAATTTTCAATTTCTTTTTATGATTGATGGGCACAATGCGATTGGACCTGATGTGATGTGAGGCCAATCTGACTATTGTATGTGGATATCTCAAATTAAAAAAATTAAATTGTAATTTTGCAATTTGTAAGACTAAAAATTAAAATAAAATTGTATTTAAATATTTTGTTGAAAAGTAATGATTAGAGAAAATATAGAATTGAAAAGTTTGTTCATTTATATTTTTTATGTTTAAAAATATTTATTATTTTAATATATATCTATTTTATTAATTTTGAAATAATAATGGGTAATTTATGTCAAATCAAATTTGAATTCAATTTATATGATAGTATAGGATAATATGATAAGTTTAAAAAATAATTGAAAATAAAATTAAGAAATATTTTGAATACTAATAGTTTAAAAATTAATAGTTTTTTATTTTCTAATTATGTTGAAAATGAAAATGAATGGTGAAAACAAGCTACAGCCTTAAGCCACTTATTTTTGTGATGATTTGCCAACTGAATACTTTATTCTAAGTGAATTGAAGATATAATTTATTTCCCCTCAAACTCATTTACTAATTGTTGAGGGTTGCGTCAAGCAGCTGATTAAATCGATCACAATGAGTTCAAGAAAAGATTTCGAGACCAAATTTTTTCAAAAAAAAAATTAAAAAAATATTGAGGCTTAATTTTATATTATCAATTTCTAACGTCATTATAACACTCATACTTTCAATTCAGTTGATTATAGTGTTCATAAATCACTATCTGAAATAGATTTGACAAAACTCGACATATTAAAAACTATAATCAACGAATCGAGTTAGGAGAATTTTCTATCCAACGTCAAAACACAAAAATGATAAGCTCAATTATTTGCAATTTTTTTTGTTGAAATGTCTTAATTAGGTAAAAATGAAAAAAATTATATGTAACTAATGAAAGACTATTTCTTATTGAAAATAATTATTTGTACGGAAATGTTTTAGTTCCTAATATGTCAAAATCAATATTGCTGCGACTATCAAAAATTAACACAAGACGTTCATATAATAAGGGAGATTAATGCCACTTGAACTACAAGTCAATTAACTTATTATTACAATAAAAATATTTGAATAGGAACATAAAATACCTTTTCATAATTTAAAAAATAAATATTATAATATTCGATTTTTACAATAATATACACGTGTACATATAATAATGTGAAAATGCAATTCGAAGACAGCATGATATATTTGTCCGAGAATGTGGAATTCTGGAGACTCCCACTTGCATATGAAATGATAAAAAGTCTTCGTCAGTGAGCACTATGAGTTCATGAGTCACAAACTGGCCTGGTTTGATAGCGTCATCTAGTGTCAATTATTACGTATTTATATTATTTTTTATATATATTAGAAATTTTAAAATAAACTAAAACTTCTTATCTTTTTTCAAAAGAAATTGTAGAATCTCAATATCTTATTTGGGGAATTTGTATATTTATTTTTTTTAAAAATTTAATCAAATATTTTTTATTATTCTATGATATATGTGATTTGAGATGTGCTGATATATATATAAACTTATCCAAACACCTTCTAATCGATCTCTTCCAGAGCACAAGCATTATTGGTATCAAATTTCAAGACTTAGTATTACTAATAATTCACATAAATGTACCAAACATAGTTATGAGAAGTAACTGTTGGAAATAAGTTTTAAATTTTTTTAATTATTTTATTTAATGTACCTATTTATTTTTCTATTTATCTGAAGTTTATGATCCATTTGTTATATTAGTTTAATTGTAGTTTTATGATATTTGATCATTTTAGTGTATATATTCATGTGGTCTATTTATTATTGCGTTTAGTATGATTTTATTAATTTTTATAAGACCACTAAGTTACTCATAATCATCAAATCCTTTTCATCTATTTAAAGGGCCACACTCTCTTTTCATTTGGTATATTGCGTTGCTGAGTTTTTAGAGACTTTTATTTTATTCTCACACAAGAATTTGTGTTTTAGGCTTTTAGCAATATGACTATGCACAAGTTTTTAGTCTCCTTATGGTTGTGCATATCAAATGAGACATCGCTATGGGCTAATAGGGTTTTATCCTGGAGTCATGATCAGCCATTAGTATCCATACGCAGGGAGACAATCTTGATTTTAGGACAACAGCAAATGTCCTGACTCTTCATTGCTCCAGCCTTAATTTTCATGATATTTATATGGTTTAATTTATTGCTTTCTAAATTATAATTCTATAAAGTTATGAGTACAATGATTATGTTATCTTATTTCTATAATTTTAACACAAATCATACAATATCCACAACAGTAATTGCTGTTATACCTCTAAGGTAAATTGGTCAAAAGTAGAACTTGGAAAAATTAGGACCATCATTAGAAAGCAGAAGCAATGGTGGATTAAAATAGCTTCCTTGTCAATCACATGATGGGAGGACCAATTCATATATAATATTGTCCAAGGACTTACTACATCATATAACATTGCTGTACCGTCAAAGTTTTCAATTTCTGCATCTATATATGGCAAGAAATTTAATTTGTCAAAGGTGAATAATTTTTTTACCTTTCGTCATTTTTGCATATTTTTGATCGATTTAGTTGCATCCAATTTTCAAAGAAAAGCGTTTTAATCACATAAAATTTTGTTCAAATGAGTATTTCAAAAATTAGAGCTGAGGGGTCAGTCATTCTAAAACTAAAATTCGATTCAGTGTTTCACTAAAATTTTGAGTTCGATCATCTTGAGCGGTACATATATTACTTTGTGCTATGTCTAAATACGATTGTCAAATAATCAAAAAGATAAAAGAATTGAAACTTCTAATAAAAAAGGGATATAATAAATATTTTGTGGGTTGAAGTAAGCTTTTCTGGAAAGAATGAGATTTGAACCCTCACGATTTTTGCATTTCCTTCCTCTTCCTGAGGAAGCATCGGAACATGGATGAAAAACGGCCTTAGTTAACCGTATATTGGGTTCCCTTTGTGGTGGTCATCGGCAAGCATTTTTTTGTACATTTACTAAGTTGAGGATAACATCAAACTGATATAAATAAAGTTAGGATAGAGGTTCCTTAAATTTGCAGATTTTGCTAATAATTCTAGTCTTTTACCAATTTGTAGATCTGCATATTCAAATTGCTCACCGAACTTAACTGTCCTTTCCTAAATTCACTTGTATCTTTAGTTCGTCATAAAATAAAAATTAAAAGGGGGGGGGGGGGTTATTGAACAAGAATACAACAAGAGATATTTAATGCATAAATGGAGGTCAACAATATGACATTGCTTTCAATCTTATTTTTCTATTTCCATTTTTTTCTTTTTTCTTCTTGGTCCCTATTAAATCCCATAAACTTGTGGATACTTAGTCCCAACATATACAGGAGTCTTTATATTATGCACCCTGTTAGTCTAGGTCAGGCTTCCAAAATGTCATTTTCTTGACATTAAGGCTGAAGAACAAACTCGTCGGATTCACTTTCACAACATTACCTAAAGGAGGAACAACGACAACTTTATGCTTAGAATTTGGATCTCCAACATTTGTGACAGTTTCTGTTATAGTAGCTGAGCCTTTAAGGTTCGGAATTGTAATAGAAGGAAGGTTAAGATCCAGAACAGAGTTGTTCGATTTAGAACAAGATTTGACCAATCCTAAATGTTGATTGATGGATGTCTGGCTATAACCCATGCCATACAGATAATTTAAATAAGCTCTCAAGCATCTTCAGATTTTTTGAGCTCGAGTTCAATTCAACTTAATTAAGTTCGAATTTTTAAGATTCAAACCACTATAAATTTGAGTTTGAAAAATTCAAATTTATAAATTATAACATTTATTACTTCATCATAATTATCAATTATTTAGGATATCCACATCAGATAGAATGTGAGGATTCGTGTTTTTTAAATACAACTCATCACTCATAATGCCGGATTCTATTATCTTTGAGGGTCAATTGCGGTCATGTGTACCCAATAAGCCACCACAATAATACTATAAATAGCTTTATTTGTTATGCTTAAAAGCTACATAATCGGTTAAAAAATTATCTTAACACTGTAAGTAGTTTCGTAGAGTTGCCCAACCCACAAAAATTTACTATTTTATTATCATTAAGCCCTTATTTAATCCTTTCTTTCTGATATCTGAACTAGCTAGCTATTTGTGAGTTTTTATTGGACAACCTCCAGCGATGTTACTATATTTGTGGATTTGAGGATCAAAATGAAGTTCTGAACATGACCCGAATGTTTATTCCAGACGAAAATAAAAAACATGTAAACCTAGAAATTTACCTGCAATATATTGAGCTTGAGACTCAGTCATATTGCCTGCAAAACCAGACAAGCCATGTCTATAACTATATATCATAGAATCCACTGTTGCTTCTTCGCTGCACTGAATTGGAATTATATTACTTAAGCAAAATAACAAAAGAAAAAATCCATATAATTTCATATTTATACCTTCCAAGAACTGAGGCAAGCATTTCATGGTGGGATTTTGTGGCTAACTCCACATCATTGTGCTTCCTTTCTCCCATGTTACACAATATAAACCTGTTTCTAAAATATTTCAGCAGCAGTTGGTGTAAATTAAAGCAGATTGAAAACTAGAAAAATAAGGAAAGAAGATGTTATCCTCTGTTTGGCGTAGCATTACTCACTTTGTTCTCGACGTCTTCAATGGCCACAGCAGTGTGCAAAAACAGTAAAGTTGAGACCAAAAGCCAAACGATTGGAAGTGCACTCATTTTTTCATTCACTCTAATGAGCTTTTCTCTTCTGCCCTCTCCCTATGCGCTGCGAATGATTATATAGTGATCATTCACAGGAATTAAGCACAAATTTACAATTGCTTTTGGGGGGGAGAAAGCTTTACATTATCTTGTTACACTGTGTGCTAATTTATCCGTTTTTTTCTTTTTGTTTTTACTTTTCTATTTTTCTATTACATGTAAACATGGTAACACATTTTGTTTCACTCTTTCTCAAACATAAATGTATCACTTGTTTTCCGATAATACATTCCCCACTTGATTTAAACTTAGATCATTAGATGTTTTCAAATATGAATCAAACTTGATCCTTAAGTCCAAAGTATGTCTAAGGATTGCGGTAAGCTCGAGAAAAACTTTCCAATACTCAAATTAGCGTAAGATTCATGAATAAAAGTAATAAGTATAAAAATATTAAGAAATAACAAAACTTAATATAAATAGGCATCTAAAATAATTATTTTGATTGTTTATAACCAAATGATGACCAAATAGTTCTAAAATTCACACATTTTTTCACATACTCGAAGTAAGTCTTAGTATTGTGATACGCTTAGTGAGAAATTTTTCAACAATCAAATTAACATAAGGTACATGAATAAAAGTAATAAGTATAAAAATATTAGAAATAACAAAAATTGATATAGATAAGCATCTAAAATAATTATTTTGGCCATTTATAACCAAATAATGACCAATCAGTTCTAAAATTCACGCATTTTTTATATATACTCGGGCAGACCTGGTGTTCAACTCAGATCACGATCCTGCCTTAGCCGTTGATTAAGGACGTGTATTGCCATGCTATCCGCTTTATGATCTGATATACGAACTCAATACTACAAATACCACAACTTTCAGATGGAAAAGGATGGTATTTGGCTTCTATAACCTTTCTGTCTCCGTTGGCTTGCCATAAGTAACAACCTTTGTTATTAACTTATGGTCTGATATTAAGTTTTAAATCTAGAACTTACCATTCGATTTGTTCTTTGGATCAGACAAATATAAATTTAATTATTTTAAATTAACCAATAGTGTACGTGAGGGCTGGGGCATGCTGGGCCTCCTAAGGCTCTTGATGCAGGAAACCGTCCTTTTTTCAAAAGACTTCAATTGGTACACGCAAGAAATAGGCCAATTCCGTGGCTTTTTGTTCAACTTCTTGTGGCGAAGGATCTACGACAATGACGGAACGCCTTGAATAATCAACCATATTCAGCAAATAAATAGTAGTTCTATATAGCAATATGTATGGTCTTGGACCCTCGGGCAAGCAGAAAATCAAAGTTTATCAGAAGCCTAGTCTAAAATTCCTGAAAAATTGTCTACAAAAATTTTGAATTTGTTCATAACGATCAAATTATATCTGAAATGTGGAAATATTTATAGGCGCAAGAGACTATTTAACAACCATATAGTGTGAATTCGAACGATCAACTTTCTTAAGATTCAATAACCCCTATTTTAACTTATCTTTAAGAGATTAATGAATTGAGTCTCAATTAATGGCTGAGTTAGCATAAAAGAGTGAGCTTAATTTATCTTAACCACAAAAAATATAATCATCAGTTACTACTAGTTACATATATAAGTATATCTTTCTTTGTTGCCATAAAATAATAGGGAAGTATGAAAACATTATGGGAGTCGAGTTAAACTGAAATTTGATGAAAATAAAAGGGAGTGTTTCTTTTTCTTTTTCTTTTTAAATCGTGACTCACGAGAGCAACTTTTTCTTCAATCACTTTAAAGTGGGACAAATGATTTGATTCGACTCTCACACGCTTTAGAGATAAATGATTGTACTGTTTTCTATTAAATAAATATATAGGCCATTCGAGATTTTATTAAGGATTTGTTACGATAATCGCTAACCCACCGGTCCACATGCAGTCTTAATCCGCACTTTTGATTTAAATCTTCTATTTTATTTTCTATTTTATTTTATAAAAATATAACATGTGTATTAAATATTTTTTTATAAAAATATATAATTGAGAACCAAATATATTTGATATAAATACAATAAATTGGAATAGAAAATGAAAAAGAAAATAGAATAGAAGATCCAAAGTTCCGCACCCTAGTAGAAATGTGTAAGCCCACGTTTCCTATTCCAAGTACGGTACTAAGTTCCATTTGAATATATTTCATTTTTGTTTTTTGTTCTCGATATTTTAAAAATTAAAAAAAATTATAATTTTAAAATATACATGAGATTGTATTTGAATATTTCTCTAAAATTAATGATAATCATAATAGATATATGGATGAAAATTTAGATAATTTATATTTTTTAAACATAAAAACATGTGTTTTTTTAATATCATATATATTTTAATTATTTTAAAATAATAATATGTAGCACTATATATAAAATTAAATTTAAAATTAACTGATGTGATAATGGGATGATAGAATATGTTTAAAAAAAAATTAAATAAAAAATACATGAGATACATAGAAACTGACAATTTATATTTTCAAATATTGACAAAAATATAAACGAGTTTGGAGATAGAAACGAACTTCTCCTAACCTTTTCCAAAGCCCGTTTGGATTTATTTTCAGATTTATATCCAATTTCAACATCTATATCCGTTGGATATAAAAATAATACATATAAAAATTCATTGTTTTCAATTTTCAAACAGTGACAAAAGTTTTAAAAAAAATCTTAATTAAAATAATAATTTTTGAGATCCTTTCAATTCCAAATAAATAAAATAAATATCGCCATAACTATCATAAAATAATTTATTATCATACTGTAAAAAATATTTAACTAGATATTTAATTAAATGCCTTTCCATAATAGCAAGAAATATATATATATTTGTGTCTTTACTTTTATGGTAGATTCAAAAATAAGTATTTCGGCCAAATAAAAAAAATAAAAAAATAAAAAGAGAAAAGGATTCAAATGTAAGTGGACAAAACGACATAGTACATGCTCCCTAATGTGGAATTGTGGGGAATGTATTGCATTCCTTGTCAATAAGCTGTGAGTCACAATGATTGAGAAATCCGATCGGCTGGTTTGATCGAAAATCTGTCATAATTTTGGTCCGATTTGCTATATAAAATTAATTCATTAAAAAATCGGTGTCAATTAGTGTGAATTGATAAAAAAAATCATTTTAACTGGTGAACAAATTTTATTTTAAATCGGTTCTTTTTTTTTCTTGAAAATAAAAAATAAAAAATATATAATTTTTTTATTTACATTTAAAACTTTTATGTTATTTAAGTTCGTGCTTATTGTTTTTGTAAGTTATAATAGATTATATAAGGATATTTTCTAGCAAGTCTTATTTTATAATTTGATATTTTAAATTGATGTATGAATATTATTATAAAGTAGAGTTTGGACTTTAGAGAAAGTTTTATGATACTAGGCAATTTTTAATTTTTTTTCTCTTTATATATATTTATCTTTTTTATATATTTATATAATATTAAATATAATCATGACGTCACACAAGTTGAATCGGTTAAATCAGTAACCAATAAAGTCACCAGTTCACTCATTGATCCAGTTTCTCAAACATTGGTGAGTGAAAAATATTAAATACTTTCTTGTTTGATTGCGTCATTTCTTGTGCCAAATTTAAATTAGTATATTTTTGTATTTAAAAATGGCAAAATGGCAATTCTAAAATTAACATTTTTAAGTGTTTATTTTAAATGGATTTATTTCCCCTCAAAATCATTTACTAATTGTTGAGGGTTACATCAAGCAGTTGATTAAATCGATCACATGAATCAGTTCAAGAAAAGACTTCGACACTTAATTTAAAAAAAAAAAATTAAAAAAAATTGGGACTTAATGTTTCTAACAATTTGAATGAATTAAAGTTATTTTATTCAAGCTGACCGATTGATATTGGTATACACTTAAATTATTATATAGTTGGTCTTGATCAAAGAGATACCCAAGAACCCAATTGGATATGTTTTTCAAGTCACTTTTTATTTTCAGTCAAATTTAAAAGGTTAAAAATTAGTTATGAGATTAAATTTGAAAATAGAATGTTGTTTGAATATTATGTCAAAAATAAAATGATTGTGTAGGATTACATGAGAAATGTATTTGAATGCTATTATATTTTTGTATTAAAAATCATATAAATGAGAGTATGGAAAGATATGGCGTGAAAATAAAGACATGGTGCAAAAGTATGTTTGGAAAAATATTTATTATATTAAAAAATATTTTTTTTTATTAATTTTAAAATGATAGTGAATAATTTGTGTAAAATCAAATTTGAATTCAATTGATTTAGTAGTAGGATGATATTGTGAGAATCAATAATATCGTAACTATCATAAGTTAATTTATTATTACAATAAAAAATATTTAAATGGGAACATAAAATAATTTTTCATAATTGAAAAAATAAATATTTGTATTTTTACAGTAATATACGCATGGACATGTAATAATGTGAAAATGCAATTCGAAGACAGCATGATATATATAGGGGTATAAACGAATATTAAGTAGATCAGATACACAATTTTCATATTTGTATCTATTTAACTTTTCGATATTCAGATACGGATACGAATTTGACAGATATTTAAAAATGATATCCTAATTCATATCCATCAGATATCGATCGAATGAGAATATATCCATATTTGATTATAACTATTCAAATACATTCATATTTGATTAAACTTATCTGTATTCGAATTATTGTTTTGATATTTATATTCGATGATAATTATTTAGATATCTATTTACGAATATCCAAATACAAAAATCTAAAAGCCTATAACAAGTACATATTTTAACCAATAGAAGGAACTATACAATTTTATTAAAAAGAAAGCAATCAAACAAATAGCATAAGTTTTAATTAATAATTGACTTTATAATTAATTATTAATACTAATTAATAATAATACCATTTAAGTATATTAATTATAAAGTCAACCAACAATAATTATGTTAATTAACTTTATTGTTTAATTTTTTTTCTCTATATTACAATAATTTTTTAAATTTATTCTTCTTTCTTCCCTACTCTTCAATTATAATATATATATACACACATATACATATATAAATTATGAGATTTTTATTAAAAATATAAATGATATATTATTTAATAAATATATATTTGGAGTGAATATTAAACATATCACATACGTATTTACCATATTTGTATCCATTTATAATCAAATATTCACTAATTGAATATAAATAATATCTGTCATAAATGGATGCAGATAAATTTTGTATAAACGGACAAGAATGCGAACGATAAATAAATTTTTAAATATCTATTTACAATCCTATATATATATATAGGTATATGTGCCCGATGATGTGGAATTCTTGGGACTCCTACTTGCATATGAAATGATAAAAAGTCTTGGTCAATGAGCACTATGTGATCATGTGTCACACTTGCCTGGTTTGATTGCGTCATCTAGTGCCAATTATTACGTATTTATACTATAATATAAACTAATTCATAAACTAATACAAACAAAATTTATAAATAATTATAATATTTACCAATTCATTGTAAACATTATAACTCATTTAAACTACAAACCGGATTTTTCTGCCGAGACTGAACAGAGCATTGCCGGAGGGGTTACAGATGGGGATTGAGAATGCCTTTTGTAATGATAAATTGTCTAGAAAATGGAATATTATTATGTTATTATTGCGTGATAATTTATAATTAATTAATATATTTAATTGTCTCATTAAAAAAGTAATTATATTATTGAAATTCTTATTGAACTCCATGAGTAAAAATATTTGAGGAAGGTTCATTTTGATATGTAAAAGAAGCCTGCAATGTCCAAAATACTTCAAAAAAAAAGCTAAGAATGCACTTTAGGAATTTTATTTTTCTGTCCAATTAGGACTAACCTAACCCGACATCTGACCTGCTTTGAAATATTTGTCGTTAGATGATATGCATGATCTATATAGGTCGATTGAAACAACACCTTATAAGTACTATAATCATGTTATTGCCAACGTGTTATTTTTCTTTCATTATTAATTAATCTTCCTATCCATACCAACTTAAGAATCGGAAGAATTCTATTGGGAAACCTCCGATGATTTTAACTTTTATTTTATTTTATATTTGACTTTTCCTAACTCTTATATAAATCAACCTCGAGCTGTACAAATTTGTTGAAGTTCATAATAAATCTGTCTGAAATGATATGTAGGATGACTCTGGATAAGTTTCTAAGCGAATAATATCACTCAAATTTAGTTTGAATATTTAATATATTTAAACTTAATTTGATTGTTGAATAAATTAAATTCAAAAGAACTTTTAAGTCAGTTAATCGCCTTAATTCATTGGGACAATCATTAAACATCAACTAAACTCAAAGACTAGCAAATAAAGTTGATGTTCCACATTACAATAGTCACTTCAAGCAAACAAAGGCATCATATCTCCTTAACGTCAATGCTTAGAATATAACAAGAAACAAAGATGCATAAATGAAGGGCAACAACATGACATTTTCTTTTACTTGTACACATGCAAAGCAAAAGTCCGTCAAGTTTAAACTTCTCACATTAAAGTGTGAAACCTATTTCACTGAGTGAAATGATCACTGACCATTGATTTACATCTTATTCTTTTTATTTTCGTTGCCCCTTATGATTAATTACGAAAATTCAGTTCTAACAGATATAGGGATCTTAACATTATGAACCTTGTCCATCCAAGTTAGGCTTCCAAAGTAGTACTCTGTGGTGATCTTATGCAATGTAGTTATTGTGACAGCGAAGCTCAATTTCCTGACCTTAGGGTTGAAGGCCAAATGCATGGGATTCACTTTCACAATAGTGCCCAATGGAGGAACAACAATAGCTTCATACTTGGAGTTTGGATCTCCAACATTTGTGACAATTCTTGTTATAGTAACTGAACCTTTAAGGTTTGGAACTGTAATGGAAGGAAGGTTCAGATTTAGAACAGAGTTGTTTGATTTAGAACAAGATTTGGCCAGTCCCGAAAGTCGATTGATGGCTGTTTGTTCATAACCCATGGCACATAGATAATTTATGTAATCTTGGATTCCCATGTCATAAACTAGGCCAGGATGTCTTGCTGCATTTGGGTTCACAAGCCCACCTCCATAATCGAAAGGATCCGCAATTTTGGGTATGTCCCCCTTTGCAAAAATGGGCTCCCCAGAGTAAGGATCATCTGTCCATGCTGCACTTTTTGATGAATAAAACTAAGTTATATATAGAGATCTTTGTGGTTCCATTATCTCTAAGCTAATAGTTAAACAACCTGTTGTTATAAGGGCTGACTTAATAGCAGCTGGAGACCAGTTTGGGTGTAAGGATTTGAGTAGAGCAGTAATTCCTGCAATATGAGGGGCCGCCATGGATGTTCCGGAGTTGAAGGTGTAACCCCTTAAATTATTTTTTGTGGGAGTATATGCTGCTAATATGTCAACTCCTGGTGCCGCTATATCAGGCTGTATCATCAAAGATATATTTAAAAAATCACATAAACTTTCTCAATAAAGAATAATATATATTTCCTAGTAGGCTAATAGTGGAAATATATTCATACCTTTAGTACTGTTGGGGAAAGAGGATTAGGACCTCGGGCTGAGAAAAGTGCAATATAGGTGGAAGCTTTTTCACCGATGTAGGTCTTGGTGGGCTTTAATCGTACTTTAGGATCCCTTTTAATAGTTGACAAATATTTTTATGTACATTAATAAATACTCTAAATCAAGTTTATGATGGCAAGAAAAATCAAATGTAATAAACCCATATATACCTTGTAAAACGAATGTAATTCAATATCTGAGTTGCAACATCATAAGTTACCAAAATTAATGGAAAGGAACCAACATAGTATGAAGACAACGCAATAAAGTTTTTCTTGGTCACAATTATCCCCATACCACCAGCACTTGCGACAGCAACTGTAGCTTTGCTTATATCCTCATCATCACCTTTCAAAGTGAAGCAGAGCACTACTTTTCCAGCCACCCAAGTATCATTTGCGGTTAAAGATTCACAATACCTGAAAAAATATTAACATGTTTGGTAAGAAAACATACAATCCCTTCCAAATTAACATGTTCTCCAAATTCATACGGTTGTCCTTGGAGTTCAACTCTCTCTTTGTAAGCCAATTTAACAAGGCCAGTATCTTCTCCGACAAATATGGCCTGACCCTGAAAAAAATGAAATGAAATGAAATCAAATGATATTTTTATTCATATCAACATTGTGGGTTGAAAGTACAAACAACTTACCTCTAAATGTTGATTGTTTCCCAGTATAATGGGAGTGGGATATGACCTATCTATCGTACTAGCGGCAACAGATGTGACCCAAGGCGCCACATCTTCAACTGTTTGATATATTGGCCCGTTATTCCCTCCTGAGCAAATGACGGTTATCCCATTGGCCACCGCATGGAATGAGCCGTAGTAAATCAAGTCTCGCTTATCGATTTCTGGATACAAAGGTAAGTCTATACCCAATGATACGGATAAAACGTCCACTCCATCATGAATGGCCTCGTCAAAAGCTTTCAGAACGTCTGTAGAAGTACCGATGCCGCTCCAAATCACCTTGTAGACAGCGAGCCGTGCTCGTGGGGCTCCTCCTCGGGCCGTACCATTGGCCAGTCCATTGAAGTTCACATTGCTCACGAATGACCCAGCGGCGATGCTGGCGCAATGAGTGCCATGGCCATCTCCGTCTCTGGGTGAGAGGTATTCGTCGTTTTCTGTTGCATTGAATGGTCCACCTATTTCAGCCAGAAGACCTTTGATGAAGTAACGGGCCCCGATGAGTTTCTTGTTGCAATGTTTTGCTGGGACGAATTTGTCTCCCGATTCACAAAAGCCCTTCCATCTGGCTGGGATTGGACCCAGGCCTTAGTCGTTGCTGAAAGATTCGGATTCTGGCCAGACTCCTGTTGGGCATATTTTCAAACAGTTCGAAATCTTTGTGATTAATCAGTGTTCCCTTCGAGTAAAGAATCAGTAAGTATAAACTCTAGGTAGCCGTAGCACCGTGTCTCTTACAAAATCTCAAGCAAAATTATTTGTTAACGCGGTCGAAACGTGGCCAAAAGTTTTGCTTATTTCAATTGATATTTTATATTTTATTCCACTTCAAAAATATATGTTGAAAGTGTAAAATATTGTGTCATACATAAAAATTGCATGTGACGACTATTATATTTTTCGGAAAAAAAAAGTAAAATTGCATACACTTAATATATATCCATAAATTAAAATATAAAATAAGATACTAATCGAAATGAAAATTTCAAAAAAGGGAAAAGTATAAGAACCTGAGTCAATGATGCCAATTATAGCACCATCTCCTTGGTTGGCATCATGCAAAAGATTCATAGTGGAATAAGGAGACTGGCCAAGGAAATCCCAACTCCTAGTTGTGTGCAGCTTATACATGCGATTAGGTAAAACCTGAACCACTCCAGGTAATTCTACAAGTACAAATACAAATAATTTCAAGTTGTGAACTGAATATGAACATCGAAAATGTTGGATCTCATTTCACTTTTAACATGGGGATTTGCATGTTTAGAATACAACTCATCACTCAAAATATCGAATTCTGTTATCTTCAAAGGTCAACTGCAGCCATGTGTACCCAATAAGCCACCATAATAATACCATAAATAGCTTTATTTATTACGCTTAAAAGCTACATAATCGGTTAAAAAGTTATCTTAACACTGTAAGTAGTTTCATAGAGTTGCTTAACCCACAAAAATTTACTATTTTATTATCATTATGCCCTTATTCAATCATCTCTTTCTGATATTTGAATTAGCTAACTGTTTGAGAGTTTTTGTTGGACAACCTCCAGCGATCTTACTATATTTGTGGATTTGAGGATCAAAATGGAGTTCTGAACATCACCCAAATGTTTAATCCAGACGAAAAGACGTCAACATGAATAAGAAACATGTAAACCTAGAAATTTACCTGCAATATATTGAGCTTGAGACTTAGTCATCTTGGCTGCAAAACCAGAGAAGCCATGTCTGTAGCTATATATCATAGAATCCACTGTTGCTTCTTTGCTGCATTGAATTGGAATTATATTACTTAAGCAAAATAACAAAAGAAAAAATCCATATAATTTAATATTTATACCTTCCAAGAACTGAGGCAAGCATCTCATGGTGGGATTTTGTGACTAACCCCACATCATTATGCTTCCTTTCTCCCATGTACACAATGTAAACCTGTTTCTAATTAATGACGGTTAAAGAAAAATATTTCAGCAGCAGTTGGCGTAAATTAAAGCAAATTAAGAGCCAGAAAAATAAGAAATAGAACTGTTGTGCTCTGTTTGGCCCAGCATTACTCACTTTGGTCTCATCATCTTCATGATAGGCCACAACAGTGTGCAAAAACAGTAAAGTAGAGACCCAAAGCCAAACAATTGGAAGTGCACTCATTTTTCATTCACTCTAGTGAGCTATTCTTTTCTGCCCTCTCCCTGTGCGCTATGAATGATTATATAGTGATCATTCACAGGAATGAACCGCGGGCACACCACAAATTTACAATTGCTTTTTGGGGGAAAAAGCTTTACATTATCTTGTTACACTGTGTGCCAATTTTCTGTTTTTGTTTTTGTTTTTTTGTTTTTTCTATTTTTCTATTACATTTAAACATGGTAATATATTTTGTTTCACTCATTCTCAAACATAAATGTATCACTTGTTTTCCTATAATACATTCACCACTTGATTTAAACTTTTATGTTTTCAAATATGAATCAAATTTGATCCATAAATTCAAAGTGAGTTTTAGGATTGTGGTAAGCTCGGCCAAAAACTTTTCTACATTCATATTAGCGTAAGGTTCATGAATAAAAGTAATAAGCACAAAAATTTTAGAAATAACAAATATTGATATATAGATAGGCATTTAAAATGATCATTTTGTCCGTTTTCAACCAAATAATGACTAAACAACATCTAATGAAAGTCAGTACCATTCCATTAAGGACAAGTTTTGTTGTTCATATTTCAAGGGCTGGTAAAGTTTTGCGTATTATATTGAATTAAACCACATGACCCACCGCTTGTGCAGGTCTCTATCAATTTTTTTTAGTTTTGGTCTTGCGATCATACTCCCCAAGTGGAGTGTTTCATACTTTAGCTAGGTTCCTGATCCGCATCGGCCAAGAACAAACACTCATCGTTTATGGCATAAACCGCCAAGGTATCTAATCCTATTATAAAATTCACAGGTTCAACCCAGGACAAGACCCTGCCACAGCCATTGATTCAAGACATGTATTGCCATGCTATTCATACGCCTCATGGATCTGATGTGATATGTCCACACGAACTCATCAACATTTTAAGTTCCACAACTTTCAGATGGAAAATGATGGTTGATCTTCATTGGCTTGACTTGAGCAACAACCTCTATTATTAACTATTGGTTTGATCTTAAGTTTTTAACCACAAAACTCACCATTCAATCTATTCTTAAGATCAAACAAATGTAAATTAATTATTTTGAATTGACACACTTCAAGTCTCGTCTCTTTTGGAGTTGATTTACACCCCTTTCGTCAAGCCTTGAAGTGCAAAATTTAATATGCTTACAGACGCCATCGAGCAGATCAATAATGTATCTCAAAACATAAAATTTAGATATATTTATAAGAGCAAGAGATGATTTAACAATCATGTACCATGAATTTGAACGATCAATTTTCTTAAAATCCAACAACTCTTATTTTAACTTATTTTTAAGAGAGTAACTGATTGAGTCTCACTCAACAACTCGATTTAGCATAAGAAAGTTATGAGCTCATCTTACCCACATAAAATATAATCATCATTTAGTACTAATTACTTAATTATATCTTTCTTTTGTGTTATAAAATAAGAGGATGTATGAAAACATTTTAAATTGAAATTTGATGAAAATAAAAGGGAGTGTTTCTTTTTCTTTTTAATCCGTGACTCACGCGAGCAACTCTTCTTTCACTCACTATATATAGTGGAATAAATAATTTGATTCGACACTCACCAGCCCGCACGCGGCCTTATTCTGCCCCCTTAGCAGAAGAAATGTGTAAGCCCACATTTCCTCATAGTACGATATTAACTCATATTCCAAGTACAGTGCTAAGTCCCATTTGAATATATTTCATTTTTATTTTTTTGCTTTCAATATTTTAAAAATTAAAAAATCGATCATAATTCTAAAATATAAATGAGACTGTATTTGAATATTTTACCTAAAATTAATGATGATTATGATAAATATAAAGATGGAAATTTAGATAATTTATACTTTTTAAACCTAAAAACACGGGTTTTTTAGATATCATATATATTTTAACTATTTTGATATAATAGTAGGTAGTACTTTATATAAAATTAAGGTTGGAATTGATTGATGAGGTAATAAGAAAAAAGAGTATGTTTAAAAAAATTAAATAAAAATAAATGATATTTACATGAAATGTACATAAGTTTGTAGTTTCAATTTTCAAATATTTTCAATTTTCGACATTTATATCCAGCTTTTAATGTTTCTAAAATTTGAATAATAGCTGTAGTTGAGATTTAATTCCAAAACGAAAATGTATTTGGACAGTTGTATGAAAATAATAATTATGGTAGATATAAGTAGGAAAATATATTTTTTGAATATATTTTTTATGTCAAAAAGATATATTTTTTTCAAAATATACGTATATTTTAATTATTTTAAAATGATAGTGAGTATTTTAAGTAAAATTGAATTTGAATTTGCTTGATATAATAATAGAATGATAAGGCATTAGAACAACTTGAAATTGAAAACAAGTTATGCTTTCAGCAAAAATGTAATATAAATTGATTGTTTTCAATTTTCAAACAGCGACAAAATAGGAAATTTCTTAATTAAAAAAAAATACTTGTAGAGATTCTTTCAATTCCAAGTAAATAAAATCAATCTCGCCATAATTATCATAAAATAATTTATATTACAATGTAAAAATATTTAAGTAGATATTTAAATGTCTTTCCATAATATAAAGAAATGTATATTTGTGTCTTTACTTTTATTATAGATTCCAAGACAACATAGTACGTAGATGCCCCACAATGTGGAATGGTGGGGGAATACATTCCATTCCTTGTCAATGGGTTGTGAGTTCGACGTGGAAAACACAGTCTTGTTTTTTATTACATCATTTCTAGTGCCAAATTATGACGTATTTAAAGTAGTATATTTTTGTAGTTAAAGAGGACAAAATGATAATTCCAAAATTAACATTTTTAAGTATTTATTTCAAATCAATTTATTTCCCCTCAAACTCGTTTAATTTACTAATTGTTCATGCACTACCGAAAAAAAAAATGATTTAGTGACCGTAAAATCGGTCACAAATTTACAAAAAATGCGGCCACTAACAATAATTGTGACTGCAGTTGTGACTGACGCATGATGTCACAAAAATACTGGTCACGAACTGTGTGATAGGTCAGTCACCAATTAATGATAGTAAAGGCGGCCACTAATTTGATTGTACAAAAAATTTCATATATTGAATAAAAGGCTACTAAAGGGTCCAACAGCGGATTAAATCAACCAAAATGAGTTCAAGAAAAGATTTTGAGACCGAATTTATTCGAAGAAAAATTAAAAAATATATGAGATTTAATGTTACTAACAATTTAATTGAATTAAAGTTATTCTGTTCAAGTTGACCAATTGATATAGGTGTACACTTAAAATATTTATTATATTGTTGGTTTTGATTCAAAAAAATACGTAACTTTTTAAATTTTCAATTTCTTTTTATGATTGATGGGCACAATGCGATTGGACCTGATGTGATGTGAGGCCAATCTGACTATTGTATGTGGATATCTCAAATTAAAAAAATTAAATTGTAATTTTGCAATTTGTAAGACTAAAAATTAAAATAAAATTGTATTTAAATATTTTGTTGAAAAGTAATGATTAGAGAAAATATAGAATTGAAAAGTTTGTTCATTTATATTTTTTATGTTTAAAAATATTTATTATTTTAATATATATCTATTTTATTAATTTTGAAATAATAATGGGTAATTTATGTCAAATCAAATTTGAATTCAATTTATATGATAGTATAGGATAATATGATAAGTTTAAAAAATAATTGAAAATAAAATTAAGAAATATTTTGAATACTAATAGTTTAAAAATTAATAGTTTTTTATTTTCTAATTATGTTGAAAATGAAAATGAATGGTGAAAACAAGCTACAGCCTTAAGCCACTTATTTTTGTGATGATTTGCCAACTGAATACTTTATTCTAAGTGAATTGAAGATATAATTTATTTCCCCTCAAACTCATTTACTAATTGTTGAGGGTTGCGTCAAGCAGCTGATTAAATCGATCACAATGAGTTCAAGAAAAGATTTCGAGACCAAATTTTTTCAAAAAAAAAATTAAAAAAATATTGAGGCTTAATTTTATATTATCAATTTCTAACGTCATTATAACACTCATACTTTCAATTCAGTTGATTATAGTGTTCATAAATCACTATCTGAAATAGATTTGACAAAACTCGACATATTAAAAACTATAATCAACGAATCGAGTTAGGAGAATTTTCTATCCAACGTCAAAACACAAAAATGATAAGCTCAATTATTTGCAATTTTTTTTGTTGAAATGTCTTAATTAGGTAAAAATGAAAAAAATTATATGTAACTAATGAAAGACTATTTCTTATTGAAAATAATTATTTGTACGGAAATGTTTTAGTTCCTAATATGTCAAAATCAATATTGCTGCGACTATCAAAAATTAACACAAGACGTTCATATAATAAGGGAGATTAATGCCACTTGAACTACAAGTCAATTAACTTATTATTACAATAAAAATATTTGAATAGGAACATAAAATACCTTTTCATAATTTAAAAAATAAATATTATAATATTCGATTTTTACAATAATATACACGTGTACATATAATAATGTGAAAATGCAATTCGAAGACAGCATGATATATTTGTCCGAGAATGTGGAATTCTGGAGACTCCCACTTGCATATGAAATGATAAAAAGTCTTCGTCAGTGAGCACTATGAGTTCATGAGTCACAAACTGGCCTGGTTTGATAGCGTCATCTAGTGTCAATTATTACGTATTTATATTATTTTTTATATATATTAGAAATTTTAAAATAAACTAAAACTTCTTATCTTTTTTCAAAAGAAATTGTAGAATCTCAATATCTTATTTGGGGAATTTGTATATTTATTTTTTTTAAAAATTTAATCAAATATTTTTTATTATTCTATGATATATGTGATTTGAGATGTGCTGATATATATATAAACTTATCCAAACACCTTCTAATCGATCTCTTCCAGAGCACAAGCATTATTGGTATCAAATTTCAAGACTTAGTATTACTAATAATTCACATAAATGTACCAAACATAGTTATGAGAAGTAACTGTTGGAAATAAGTTTTAAATTTTTTTAATTATTTTATTTAATGTACCTATTTATTTTTCTATTTATCTGAAGTTTATGATCCATTTGTTATATTAGTTTAATTGTAGTTTTATGATATTTGATCATTTTAGTGTATATATTCATGTGGTCTATTTATTATTGCGTTTAGTATGATTTTATTAATTTTTATAAGACCACTAAGTTACTCATAATCATCAAATCCTTTTCATCTATTTAAAGGGCCACACTCTCTTTTCATTTGGTATATTGCGTTGCTGAGTTTTTAGAGACTTTTATTTTATTCTCACACAAGAATTTGTGTTTTAGGCTTTTAGCAATATGACTATGCACAAGTTTTTAGTCTCCTTATGGTTGTGCATATCAAATGAGACATCGCTATGGGCTAATAGGGTTTTATCCTGGAGTCATGATCAGCCATTAGTATCCATACGCAGGGAGACAATCTTGATTTTAGGACAACAGCAAATGTCCTGACTCTTCATTGCTCCAGCCTTAATTTTCATGATATTTATATGGTTTAATTTATTGCTTTCTAAATTATAATTCTATAAAGTTATGAGTATAATGATTATGTTATCTTATTTCTATAATTTTAACACAAATCATACAATATCCACAACAGTAATTGCTGTTATACCTCTAAGGTAAATTGGTCAAAAGTAGAACTTGGAAAAATTAGGACCATCATTAGAAAGCAGAAGCAATGGTGGATTAAAATAGCTTCCTTGTCAATCACATGATGGGAGGACCAATTCATATATAATATTGTCCAAGGACTTACTACATCATATAAAATTGCTGTACCGTCAAAGTTTTCAATTTCTGCATCTATATATGGCAAGAAATTTAATTTGTCAAAGGTGAATAATTTTTTTACCTTTCGTCATTTTTGCATATTTTTGATCGATTTAGTTGCATCCAATTTTCAAAGAAAAGCGTTTTAATCACATAAAATTTTGTTCAAATGAGTATTTCAAAAATTAGAGCTGAGGGGTCAGTCATTCTAAAACTAAAATTCGATTCAGTGTTTCACTAAAATTTTGAGTTCGATCATCTTGAGCGGTACATATATTACTTTGTGCTATGTCTAAATACGATTGTCAAATAATCAAAAAGATAAAAGAATTGAAACTTCTAATAAAAAAGGGATATAATAAATATTTTGTGGGTTGAAGTAAGCTTTTCTGGAAAGAATGAGACTTGAACCCTCACGATTTTTGCATTTCCTTCCTCTTCCTGAGGAAGCATCGGAACATGGATGAAAAACGGCCTTAGTTAACCGTATATTGGGTTCCCTTTGTGGTGGTCATCGGCAAGCATTTTTTTGTACATTTACTAAGTTGAGGATAACATCAAACTGATATAAATAAAGTTAGGATAGAGGTTCCTTAAATTTGCAGATTTTGCTAATAATTCTAGTCTTTTACCAATTTGTAGATCTGCATATTCAAATTGCTCACCGAACTTAACTGTCCTTTCCTAAATTCACTTGTATCTTTAGTTCGTCATAAAATAAAAATTAAAAGGGGGGGGGGGGGGGGGGGGGGGGTTATTGAACAAGAATACAACAAGAGATATTTAATGCATAAATGGAGGTCAACAATATGACATTGCTTTCAATCTTATTTTTCTATTTCCATTTTTTTCTTTTTTCTTCTTGGTCCCTATTAAATCCCATAAACTTGTGGATACTTAGTCCCAACATATACAGGAGTCTTTATATTATGCACCCTGTTAGTCTAGGTCAGGCTTCCAAAATGTCATTTTCTTGACATTAAGGCTGAAGAACAAACTCGTCGGATTCACTTTCACAACATTACCTAAAGGAGGAACAACGACAACTTTATGCTTAGAATTTGGATCTCCAACATTTGTGACAGTTTCTGTTATAGTAGCTGAGCCTTTAAGGTTCGGAATTGTAATAGAAGGAAGGTTAAGATCCAGAACAGAGTTGTTCGATTTAGAACAAGATTTGACCAATCCTAAATGTTGATT
>JADPMQ010000049.1:0-40067 GCA_018894105.1 Jacaranda mimosifolia | reverse complement strand
ACTTTCTTTATCTCGAAAGAAACCCACAAATGATAGTCCCTACAAGTTTATATCCTTGTGGGAGGATTTTGGATAAAATCATTTCCTCTAGAAATATCGAAATATTCGGAAAACCTTGAACCAAATGCAGTAATGTCAAGTCAGAATACGAATACTTCATTATTGTATTTGTTTGTTACACAATTTCAGTGTCCTTGGATACTTTTGATTGAGCCAATTGTGACAATGAACAAAGGTTTACCATGCCTTGCAAAACGAGCAAAAATTAAATGGTGAAAGAATACAAATCAATATAATTGTAGAATTCCGGTCATTCAAAAATGGTTGAAGCAATATTCATGGTATCGTATTAAATCTGCATAATTCTTAAAATATTAAATGTAAAACGTAAAATAAAAAAAGTAAAGATAAATAAATCAAGAAAATATAAAAATATAACATCAAAACTAGAAGTCCCAACTCTTCTAAAATTAATTACAAAAAATTTGAAGTGTAAAATTAAAAATATAAAATACTTAAATATAGAAATATTTGAAAAGCAAATTATGTGTATTTCCACTCCAATCACATTAGAAGGGATTTTGTTGAGCATTTTTCTCTACTGTTTTTCTTGGATTGTTTCTTTTGTGGTCCATTCTAGTTCAATATAAGAATCAAACTAGAAGAATTGGATAGGCATGTAATCACTTGTTTTGTCTATGGATAAATGCAAAGTTGTGGATTTAGAGGATTCATAGTTTTGGACTTTTTGGTTGTAGGTTTGCGGTTTAGTTAGCAATGGAAGAAAGGATGAACGAGGATTGGCTAAAGGGAAAAATAATTCAATATGGTCCTATTGGTTATTCATACTGCGATTATATTGATGCTTTGAAAAAAAAATTATTTTTCCCAAATGACCATTAATCTCAATCTTACTTTCTTTATCTCGATAGAAATCCACAAATGATAGTCCTTACAAGTTTCTATCTTGGTGGGAGGATTTTGGATAAAATAATTTCCTCCAGAAGTATCGAAATGTTCGGAATACCTTGAAGCAAATGCAGTAATATCAAATCAGAATACGAATACTTCATTATTATATTTGTTTGTTACACAATTTCAGTGTCCTTGGATGCTGATGATTGAGCCAATTGTGACAATGAACAAAGGTTTACCATGCCTTGCAAAACGAGCAAAAATTAAATGGCAGAAGAATACAAAGCAATATAATTGCAGATTTCCGGTCATTCAAGAACGGTTGAAGCAATATTCAATGTATCGAATTAAATATGCATAATTTTTGAAAGATTAATTGTAAAACGTAAAATAAAAAAAGTAAAGATAAATAAATCAAGAAAATATAAAAATATAACATCAAAACTAGAAGTCCCAACTCTTCTAAAATTAATTACAAAAAATTTGAAGAATAAATTAAAAATAGAAATACTTAAATACAGAAATATTTGAAAAGCAAATTATTTGTATTTCCACTCCAATCAAATTAGAAGGGATTTTGTTGAGCATTTTTTTCTACTGTTTTTCTCGGATTTGTTTCTTTTGTGGTCCATTCTAGTTCAATATAAGAATCAAACTATAAGAATTGAATAAGCTTGTAATTACTTGTTTTGTCTAAGGATAAATACAAAGTTCTGGTTTTAGAGGATTCACAGTTTTGGACTTTTTGGTAGAAGGTTCGCGGTGTAGTTGGCAAAGGAAGAAAGGATGAATGAGGATTGGCTGACGGGAAAGTAATTCAATATCGTCCAATTGGTTATTCATATTGCGATTATATTGATGCTTTGAAAAATAAATTATTTTTCCCAAATGACCAGTAATCTCAGTCGTACTTTCTTTATCTCGAAAGAAACCCACAAATGATAGTCCCTACAAGTTTATATCCTTGTGGGAGGATTTTGGATAAAATCATTTCCTCTACAAATATCGAAATATTCGGAAAACCTTGAACCAAATGCAGTAATGTCAAATCAGAATACGAATACTTCATTATTGTATTTGTTTGTTACACAATTTCAGTGTCCTTGGATACTTTTGATTGAGCCAATTGTGACAATGAACAAAGGTTTACCATGCCTTGCAAAACGAGCAAAAATTAAATGGTGAAAGAATACAAATCAATATAATTGTAGAATTCCGGTCATTCAAAAATGGTTGAAGCAATATTCATGGTATCGTATTAAATCTGCATAATTCTTAAAATATTAAATGTAAAACGTAAAATAAAAAAAGTAATGATAAATAAATCAAGAAAATATAAAAATATAACATCAAAACTAGAAGTCCCAACTCTTCTTAAATTAATTACAAAAAATTTGAAGTGTAAAATTAAAAATATAAAATACTTAAATATAGAAATATTTGAAAAGCAAATTATGTGTATTTCCACTCCAATCACATTAGAAGGGATTTTGCTGAGCATTTTTCTCTACTGTTTTTCTTGGATTGTTTCTTTTGTGGTCCATTCTAGTTCAATATAAGAATCAAACTAGAAGAATTGGATAGGCATGTAATCACTTGTTTTGTCTATGGATAAATGCAAAGTTGTGGATTTAGAGGATTCATAGTTTTGGAATTTTTGGTTGTAGGTTTGCGGTTTAGTTAGCAATGGAAGAAAGGATGAACGAGGATTGGCTAAAGGGAAAAATAATTCAATATGGTCCTATTGGTTATTCATACTGCGATTATATTGATGCTTTGAAAAAAAAATTATTTTTCCCAAATGACCAGTAATCTCAATCTTACTTTCTTTATCTGGATAGAAATCCACAAATGATAGTCCTTACAAGTTTCCATCTTGGTGGGAGGATTTTGGATAAAATCATTTCCTCCAGAAGTATCGAAATGTTCGGAATACCTTGAAGCAAATGCAGTAATATCAAATCAGAATACGAATACTTCATTATTATATTTGTTTGTTACACAATTTCAGTGTCCTTGGATGCTGATGATTGAGCCAATTGTGACAATGAACAAAGGTTTACCATGCCTTGCGAAACGAGCAAAAATTAAATGGCGGAAGAATACAAAGCAATATAATTGCAGATTTCCGGTCATTCAAGAACGGTTGAAGCAATATTCAATGTATCGAATTAAATATGCATAATTTTTAAAAGATTAATTGTAAAACGTAAAATAAAAAAAGTAAAGATAAATAAATCAAGAAAATATAAAAATATAACATCAAAACTAGAAGTCCCAACTCTTCTAAAATTAATTATAAAAAATTTGAAGTGTAAAATTATAAATATAAAATACTTAAATACAGAAATATTTGAAAAGCAAATTATGTGTATTTCCACTCCAATCAAATTAGAAGTGATTTTGTTGAGCATTTTTTTCTACTGTTTTTCTCAGATTTGTTTCTTTTGTGGTCCATTCTAGTTCAATATAAGAATCAAACTATAAGAATTGAATAAGCATGTAATCACTTGTTTTGTCTAAGGATAAATACAAAGTTCTGGTTTTAGAGGATTCACAGTTTTAGACTTTTTGGTTGTAGGTTCGCTGTGTAGTTGGCAAAGGAAGAAAGGATGAATGAGGATTGGCTGACGGGAAAGTAATTCAATATCGTCCAATTGGTTATTCATATTGCGATTATATTGATGCTTTGAAAAATAAATTATTTTTCCCAAATGAACAGTAATCTCAATCATACTTTCTTTATCTCGAAAGAAACCCACAAATGATAGTCCCTACAAGTTTATATCCTTGTGGGAGGATTTTGGATAAAATCATTTCCTCTAGAAATATCGAAATATTCAGAATACCTTGAACCAAATGCAGTAATGTCAAATCAGAATAGGAATACTTCATTATTGTATTTGTTTGTTACACAATTTAAGTGTCCTTGGATACTTATGATTGAGCCAATTGTGACAATGAACAAAGGTATACTATGCCTTGCAAAACGAGCAAAAATTAAATGGTGAAAGAATACAAATCAATATAATTGTAGAATTCCGGTCATTCAAGAATGGTTGAAGCAATATTCATGGTATCGTATTAAATCTGCATAATTCTTAAAATATTAAATGTAAAACGTAAAATAAAAAAAGTAAAGATAAATAAATCAAGAAAATATAAAAATATAACATCAAAACTAGAAGTCCCAACTCTTCTAAAATTAATTACAAAAAATTTGATGTGTAAAATTAAAAATATAAAATACTTAAATATAGAAATATTTGAAAAGCAAATTATGTGTATTTCCACTCCAATCACATTAGAAGGGATTTTGTTGAGCATTTTTCTCTACTGTTTTTCTTGGATTGTTTCTTTTGTGGTCCATTCTAGTTCAATATAAGAATCAAACTAGAAGAATTGGATAGGCATGTAATCACTTGTTTTGTCTAAGGATAAATGCAAAGTTGTGGATTTAGAGGATTCACAGTTCTGGACTTTTTGGTTGTAGGTTTGCGGTTTAGTTAGCAATGGAAGAAAGGATGAACGAGGATTGGCTAAAGGGAAAAATAATTCAATATGGTCCTATTGGTTATTCATACTGCGATTATATTGATGCTTTGAAAAAAAAATTATTTTTCCCAAATGACCAGTAATCTCAATCTTACTTTCTTTATCTCGATAGAAATCCACAAATGATAGTCCTTACAAGTTTCTATCTTGGTGGAAGGATTTTGGATAAAATAATTTCCTCCAGAAGTATCGAAATGTTCGGAATACCTTGAAGCAAATGCAGTAATATCAAATCAGAATACGAATACTTCATTATTATATTTGTTTGTTACACAATTTCAGTGTCCTTGGATGCTGATGATTGAGCCAATTGTGACAATGAACAAAGGTTTACCATGCCTTGCAAAACGAGCAAAAATTAAATGGCAGAAGAATACAAAGCAATATAATTGCAGATTTCCGGTCATTCAAGAACGGTTGAAGCAATATTCAATGTATCGAATTAAATATGCATAATTTTTGAAAGATTAATTGTAAAACGTAAAATAAAAAAAGTAAAGATAAATAAATCAAGAAAATATAAAAATATAACATCAAAACTAGAAGTCCCAACTCTTCTAAAATTAATTACAAAAAATTTGAAGAATAAATTAAAAATAGAAAATACTTAAATACAGAAATATTTGAAAAGCAAATTATTTGTATTTCCACTCCAATCAAATTAGAAGGGATTTTGTTGAGCATTTTTTTCTACTGTTTTTCTCGGATTTGTTTCTTTTGTGGTCCATTCTAGTTCAATATAAAATTCAAACTATAAGAATTGAATAAGCATGTAATCACTTGTTTTGTCTAAGGATAAATACAAAGTTCTGGTTTTAGAGGATTCACAGTTTTGGACTTTTTGGTAGTAGGTTCGCGGTGTAGTTGGCAAAGGAAGAAAGGATGAATGAGGATTGGCTGACGGGAAAGTAATTCAATATCGTCCAATTGGTTATTCATATTGCGATTATATTGATGCTTTGAAAAATAAATTATTTTTCCCAAATGACCAGTAATCTCAGTCGTACTTTCTTTATCTCGAAAGAAACCCACAAATGATAGTCCCTACAAGTTTATATCCTTGTGGGAGGATTTTGGATAAAATCATTTCCTCTAGAAATATCGAAATATTCGGAAAACCTTGAACCAAATGCAGTAATGTCAAATCAGAATACGAATACTTCATTATTGTATTTGTTTGTTACACAATTTCAGTGTCCTTGGATACTTTTGATTGAGCCAATTGTGACAATGAACAAAGGTTTACCATGCCTTGCAAAACGAGCAAAAATTAAATGGTGAAAGAATACAAATCAATATAATTGTAGAATTCCGGTCATTCAAGAATGGTTGAAGCAATATTCATGGTATCGTATTAAATCTGCATAATTCTTAAAATATTAAATGTAAAACGTAAAATAAAAAAAGTAAAGATAAATAAATCAAGAAAATATAAAAATATAACATCAAAACTAGAAGTCCCAACTCTTCTAAAATTAATTACAAAAAATTTGAAGTGTAAAATTAAAAATATAAAATACTTAAATATAGAAATATTTGAAAAGCAAATTATGTGTATTTCCACTCCAATCACATTAGAAGTGATTTTGTTGAGCATTTTTCTCTACTGTTTTTCTTGGATTGTTTCTTTTGTGGTCCATTCTGGTTCAATATAAGAATCAAATTAGAAGAATTGAATAGGCATGTAATCACTTGTTTTGTCTATGGATAAATGCAAAGTTGTGGATTTAGAAGATTCACAGTTTTGGACTTTTTGGTTGTAGGTTCGCGGTGTAGTTGGCAATGGAAGAAAGGATGAATGAGGATTGGCTAAAGGGAAAAATAATTCAATATGGTCCTATTGGTTCTTCATACTGCGATTATATTGATGCTTTGAAAAAAAAATTATTTTTCCCAAATGACCAGTAATCTCAATCTTACTTTCTTTATCTCGATAGAAATCCACAAATGATAGTCCTTACAAGTTTCTATCTTGGTAGGAGGATTTTGGATAAAATAATTTCCTCCAGAAGTATCGAAATGTTCGGAATACCTTGAAGCAAATGCAGTAATATCAAATCAGAATACGAATACTTCATTATTATATTTGTTTGTTACACAATTTCGGTGTCCTTGGATGCTGATGATTGAGCCAATTGTGACAATGAACAAAGGTTTACCATGGCTTGCAAAACGAGCAAAAATTAAATGGCGGAAGAATACAAAGCAATATAATTGCAGATTTCCGGTCATCCAAGAACGGTTGAAGCAATATTCAATGTATCGAATTAAATATGCATAATTTTTAAAAGATTAATTGTAAAACGCAAAATAAAAAAAGTAAAGATAAATAAATCAACAAAATATAAAAATATAACATCAAAACTAGAAGTCCCAACTCTTCTAAAATTAATTACAAAAAATTTGAAGAATAAAATTAAAAATAGAAAATACTTAAATACAGAAATATTTGAAAAGCAAATTATTTGTATTTCCACTCCAATCAAATTAGAAGTGATTTTGTTGAGCATTTTTTTCTACTGTTTTTCTCAGATTTGTTTCTTTTGTGGTCCATTCTAGTTCAATATAAGAATCAAACTATAAGAATTGAATAAGCATGTAATCACTTGTTTTGTCTGAGGATAAATACAAATTTCTGGTTTTAGAGGATTCACAGTTTTGGACTTTTGGTTGTAGGTTCGCGGTGTTGTTGGCAAGGGAAGAAAGGATGAATGAGGATTGGCTGACGGGAAAGTAATTCAATATCGTCCAATTGGTTATTCATATTGCGATTATATTGATGCTTTGAAAAATAAATTATTTTTCCCAAATGACCAGTAATCTCAATCATACTTTCTTTATCTCGAAAGAAACCCACAAATGATAGTCCCTACAAGTTTATGTCCTTGTGGGAGGATTTTGGATAAAATCATTTCCTCTAGAAATATCGAAATATTCAGAATACCTTGAACCAAATGCAGTAATGTCAAATCAGAATACGAATACTTCATTATTGTATTTGTTTGTTACACAATTTAAGTGTCCTTGGATACTTATGATTGAGCCAATTGTGACAATGAACAAAGGTTTACTATGCCTTGCAAAACGAGCAAAAATTAAATGGTGAAAGAATACAAATCAATATAATTGTAGAATTCCATTCATTCAAGAATGGTTGAAGCAATATTCATGGTATCGTATTAAATCTGCATAATTCTTAAAATATTAAATGTAAAACGTAAAATAAAAAAAGTAAAGATAAATAAATCAAGAAAATATAAAAATATAACATCAAAACTAGAAGTCCCAACTCTTCTAAAATTAATTACAAAAACTTTGATGTGTAAAATTAAAAATATAAAATACTTAAATATAGAAATATTTGAAAAGCAAATTATGTGTATTTCCACTCCAATCACATTAGAAGGGATTTTGTTGAGCATTTTTCTCTACTGTTTTTCTTGGATTGTTTCTTTTGTGGTCCATTCTAGTTCAATATAAGAATCAAACTAGAAGAATTGGATAGGCATGTAATCACTTGTTTTGTCTAAGGATAAATGCAAAGTTGTGGATTTAGAGGATTCACAGTTCTGGACTTTTTGGTTGTAGGTTTGCGGTTTAGTTAGCAATGGAAGAAAGGATGAACGAGGATTGGCTAAAGGGAAAAATAATTCAATATGGTCCTATTGGTTATTCATACTGCGATTATATTGATGCTTTGAAAAAAAAATTATTTTTCCCAAATGACCAGTAATCTCAATCTTACTTTCTTTATCTCGATAGAAATCCACAAATGATAGTCCTTACAAGTTTCTATCTTGGTGGAAGGATTTTGGATAAAATAATTTCCTCCAGAAGTATCGAAATGTTCGGAATACCTTGAAGCAAATGCAGTAATATCAAATCAGAATACGAATACTTCATTATTATATTTGTTTGTTACACAATTTCAGTGTCCTTGGATGCTGATGATTGAGCCAATTGTGACAATGAACAAAGGTTTACCATGCCTTGCAAAACGAGCAAAAATTAAATGGCAGAAGAATACAAAGCAATATAATTGCAGATTTCCGGTCATTCAAGAACGGTTGAAGCAATATTCAATGTATCGAATTAAATATGCATAATTTTTGAAAGATTAATTGTAAAACGTAAAATAAAAAAAGTAAAGATAAATAAATCAAGAAAATATAAAAATATAACATCAAAACTAGAAGTCCCAACTCTTCTAAAATTAATTACAAAAAATTTGAAGAATAAATTAAAAATAGAAAATACTTAAATACAGAAATATTTGAAAAGCAAATTATTTGTATTTCCACTCCAATCAAATTAGAAGGGATTTTGTTGAGCATTTTTTTCTACTGTTTTTCTCGGATTTGTTTCTTTTGTGGTCCATTCTAGTTCAATATAAAATTCAAACTATAAGAATTGAATAAGCATGTAATCACTTGTTTTGTCTAAGGATAAATACAAAGTTCTGGTTTTAGAGGATTCACAGTTTTGGACTTTTTGGTAGTAGGTTCGCGGTGTAGTTGGCAAAGGAAGAAAGGATGAATGAGGATTGGCTGCCGGGAAAGTAATTCAATATCGTCCAATTGGTTATTCATATTGCGATTATATTGATGCTTTGAAAAATAAATTATTTTTCCCAAATGACCAGTAATCTCAGTCGTACTTTCTTTATCTCGAAAGAAACCCACAAATGATAGTCCCTACAAGTTTATATCCTTGTGGGAGGATTTTGGATAAAATCATTTCCTCTAGAAATATCGAAATATTCGGAATACCTTGAACCAAAGGCAGTAATGTCAAATCAGAATACGAATACTTCATTATTGTATTTGTTTGTTACACAATTTCAGTGTCCTTGGATACTTATGATTGAGCCAATTGTGACAATGAACAAAGGTTTACCATGCCTTGCAAAACGAGCAAAAATTAAATGGTGAAAGAATACAAATCAATATAATTGTAGAATTCCGGTCATTCAAGAATGGTTGAAGCAATATTCATGGTATCGTATTAAATCATCATAATTCTTAAAATATTAAATGTAAAACGTAAAATAAAAAAAGTAAAGATAAATAAATCAAGAAAATATAAAAATATAACATCAAAACTAGAAGTCCCAACTCTTTTAAAATTAATTACAAAAAATTTGATGTGTAAAATTAAAAATATAAAATACTTAAATATAGAAATATTTGAAAAGCAAATTATGTGTATTTCCACTCCAATCACATTAGAAGGGATTTTGTTGAGCATTTTTCTCTACTGTTTTTCTTGGATTGTTTCTTTTGTGGTCCATTCTAGTTCAATATAAGAATCAAACTAGAAGAATTGGATAGGCATGTAATCACTTGTTTTGTCTAAGGATGAATGCAAAGTTGTGGATTTAGAGGATTCACAGTTCTGGACTTTTTGGTTGTAGGTTTGCGGTTTAGTTAGCAATGGAAGAAAGGATGAACGAGGATTGGCTAAAGGGAAAAATAATTCAATATTGTCCCATTGGTTATTCATACTGCGATTATATTGATGCTTTGAAAAAATAATTATTTTTCCCAAATGACCAGTAATCTCAATCTTACTTTCTTTATCTCGATAGAAATCCACAAATGATAGTCCTTACAAGTTTCTATCTTGGTGGGAGGATTTTGGACAAAATAATTTCCTCCAGAAGTATCGAAATGTTCGGAATACCTTGAAGCAAATGCAGTAATATCAAATCAGAATACGAATACTTCATTATTATATTTGTTTGTTACACAATTTCAGTGTCATTGGATGCTGATGATTGAGCCAATTGTGACAATGAACAAAGGTTTACCATGCCTTGCAAAACGAGCAAAAATTAAATGGCGGAAGAATACAAAGCAATATAATTGCAGATTTCCGGTCATTCAAGAACGGTTGAAGCAATATTCAATGTATCGAATTGAATATGCATAATTTTTAAAAGATTAATTGTAAAACGTAAAATAAAAAAAGTAAAGATAAACAAATCAAGAAAATATAAAAATATAACACCAAAACTAGAATTCCCAACTCTTCTAAAATTAATTACAAAAAATTTGAAGAATAAAATTAAAAATAGAAAATACTTAAATACAGAAATATTTGAAAAGAAAATTATTTGTATTTCCACTCCAATCAAATTAGAAGTGATTTTGTTGAGCATTTTTTTCTACTGTTTTTTCGGATTTTTTTCTTTTGTGGTCCATTCTAGTTCAACATAAGAATCAAACTATAAGAATTGAATAAGCATGTAATCACTTGTTTTGTCTAAGGATAAATACAAAGTTATGGTTTTAGAGGATTCACAGTTTTGGACTTTTTGGTTGTAGGTTCGCGGTGTAGTTGGCAAAGGAAGAAAGGATGAATGAGGATTGGCTGACGGGAAAGTAATTCAATATCGTCCAATTGGTTATTCATATTGCGATTATATTGATGCTTTGAAAAATAAATTATTTTTGCCAAATGACCAGTAATCTCAATCGTACTTTCTTTATCTCGAAAGAAACCCACAAATGATAGTCCCTACAAGTTTCTATCCTGGTGGGAGGATTTTGGATAAAATCATTTCCTCCAGAAGTATCGAAATGTTCGGAATACCTTGAAGCAAATACAGTAATGTCAAATCAGAATACGAATACTTCATTATTGTATTTGTTTGTTACACAATTTCAGTGTCCTTGGATACTTATGATTGAGCAAATTGTGACAATGAACAAAGGTTTATCATGCCTTGCAAAACGAGCAAAAATTAAATGGCGGAAGAATACAAAGCAATATAATTGCAGATTTCCGGTCATTCAAGAACGGTTGAAGCAATATTCAATGTATCGAATTAAATATGCATAATTTTTAAAAGATTAATTGTAAAACGTAAAATAAAAAAAGTAAAGATAAACAAATCAAGAAAATATAAAAATATAACATCAAAACTAGAAGTCCCAACTCTTCTAAAATTAATTATAAAAAATTTGAAGTGTAAAATTAAAAATATAAAATAATTAAATACAGAAATATTTGAAAAGCAAATCATGTGTATTTCCACTCCAATCAAATTAGAAGTGATTTTGTTGAGCATTTTTTTCTACCGTTTTTCTCGGATTTGTTACTTTTGTGGTCCATTCTAGTTCAATATAAGAATCAAACTAGAAGAATTGAATAGGCATGTAATCACTTGTTTGTCTAAGGATAAATACAAAGTTCTGGTTTTAAAGGATTCACAGTTTTGGACTTTTTGGTTGTAGGTTCGCTGTGTAGTTGGCAAAGGAAGAAAGGATGAATGAGGATTGGCTGACGGGAAAGTAATTCAATATCGTCCAATTGGTTATTCATATTGCGATTATATTGATGCTTTGAAAAATAAATTATTTTTCCCAAATGACCAGTAATCTCAATCGTACTTTCTTTATCTCGAAAGAAACCCACAAATGATAGTCCCTACAAGTTTCTATCCTGGTGGGAGGATTTTGGATAAAATCATTTCCTCCAGAAGTATCGAAATGTTCGGAATACCTCGAAGCAAATGCAGTAATGTCAAATCAGAATACGAATACTTCATTATTATATTTGTTTGTTACACAATTTCAGTGTCCTTGGATGCTGATGATTGAGCCAATTGTGACAATGAACAAAGGTTTACCATGCCTTGCAAAACGAGAAAAAATTAAATGGCGGAAGAATACAAAGCAATATAATTGCAGATTTCCGGTCATTCAAGAACGGTTGAAGCAATATTCAATGTATCGAATTAAATATGCATAATTTTTAAAAGATTAATTGTAAAACGTAAAATAAAAAAAGTAAAGATAAATAAATCAAGAAAATATAAAAATATAACACCAAAACTAGAATTCCCAACTCTTCTAAAATTAATTACAAAAAATTTGAAGAATAAAAATAAAAATAGAAAATACTTAAATACAGAAATATTTGAAAAGAAAATTATTTGTATTTCCACTCCAATCAAATTAGAAGTGATTTTGTTGAGCATTTTTTTCTACTGTTTTTTCGGATTTTTTTCTTTTGTGGTCCATTCTAGTTCAATATAAGAATCAAACTATAAGAATTGAATAAGCATGTAATCACTTGTTTTGTCTAAGGATAAATACAAAGTTATGGTTTTAGAGGATTCACAGTTTTGGACTTTTTGGTTGTAGGTTCGCGGTGTAGTTGGCAAAGGAAGAAAGGATGAATGAGGATTGGCTGACGGGAAAGTAATTCAATATCGTCCAATTGGTTAATCATATTGCGATTATATTGATGCTTTGAAAAATAAATTATTTTTGCCAAATGACCAGTAATCTCAATCGTACTTTCTTTATCTCGAAAGAAACCCACAAATGATAGTCCCTACAAGTTTATATCCTTGTGGGAGGATTTTGGATAAAATCATTTCCTCTAGAAATATCGAAATATTCGGAATACCTTGAACCAAATGCAGTAATGTCAAATCAGAATACGAATACTTCATTGTTATATTTGTTTGTTACACAATTTCAGTGTCCTTGGATACTTATGATTGAGCCAATTGTGACAATGAACAAAGGTTTACCATGCCTTGCAAAACGAGCAAAAATTAAATGGTGAAAGAATACAAATCAATATAATTGCAGAATTCCGGTCATTCAAGAATGGTTGAAGCAATATTCATGGTATCGTATTAAATCTGCATAATTCTTAAAATATTAAATGTAAAACGTAAAATAAAAAAAGTAAAGATAAATAAATCAAGAAAATATAAAAATATAACATCAAAACTAGAAGTCCCAACTCTTCTAAAATTAATTACAAAAAATTTGAAGTGTAAAATTAAAAATATAAAATACTTAAATATAGAAATATTTGAAAAGCAAATTATGTGTATTTCCACTCCAATCACATTAGAAGGGATTTTGTTGAGCATTTTTCTCTACTGTTTTTCTTGGATTGTTTCTTTTGTGGTCCATTCTAGTTCAACATAAGAATCAAACTAGAAGAATTGGATAGGCATGTAATCACTTGTTTTGTCTAAGGATAAATGCAAAGTTGTGGATTTAGAGGATTCACAGTTTTGGACTTTTTGGTTGTAGGTTTGCGGTTTAGTTAGCAATGGAAGAAAAGATGAACGAGGATTGGCTAAAGGGAAAAATAATTCAATATGGTCCTATTGGTTATTCATACTGCGATTATATTGATGCTTTGAAAAAAAAATTATTTTTCCCAAATGACCAGTAATCTCAATCTTACTTTCTTTATCTCGAAAGAAACCCACAAATGATAGTCCCTACAAGTTTCTATCCTGGTGGGAGGATTTTGGATAAAATCATTTCCTCCAGAAGTATCGAAATGTTCGGAATACCTCGAAGCAAATGCAGTAATGTCAAATCAGAATACGAACTTCATTATTGTATTTGTTTGTTACAGTATTTCAGTGTCCTTGGATGCTGATGATTGAGCCGATTGTGACAATGAACAAAGGTTTACCATGCCTTGCAAAACGAGCAAAAATTAAATGGCGGAAGAATACAAAGCAATATAATTGCAGATTTCCGGTCATTCAAGAACGGTTGAAGCAATATTCAATGTATCGAATTAAATATGCATAATTTTTAAAAGATTAATTGTAAAACGTAAAATAAAAAAAGTAAAGATAAATAAATCAACAAAATATAAAAATATAACATCAAAACTAGAAGTCCCAACTCTTCTAAAATTAATTATAAAAAATTTGAAGTGTAAAATTAAAAATAGAAAACACTTAAATACAGAAATATTTGTAAAGCAAATTATGTGTATTTCCACTCCAATCAAATTAGACGTGATTTTGTTGAGCATTTTTTTCTACTGTTTTTCTCGGATTTGTTTCTTTTGTGGTCCATTCTAGTTCAATATAAGAATCAAACTAGAAGAATTGAATAGGCATGTAATCACTTGTTTTGTCTAAGGATAAATGCAAAGTTGTGGATTTAGAGGATTCACAGTTTTGGACTTTTTGGTTGTAGGTTTGCGGTTTAGTTAGCAATGGAAGAAAGGATGAACGAGGATTGGCTAAAGGGAAAAATAATTCAATATGGTCCTATTGGTTATTCATACTGCGATTATATTGATGCTTTGAAAAAAAAATTATTTTTGCCAAATGACCAGTAATCTCAATCTTACTTTCTTTATCTCGATAGAAATCCACAAATGATAGTCCTTACAAGTTTCTATCTTGGTGGGAGGATATTGGATAAAATCATTTCCTCCAGAAGTATCGAAATGTTCGGAATACCTTGAAGCAAATACAGTAATGTCAAATCAGAATACGAATACTTCATTATTGTATTTGTTTGTTACACAATTTCAGTGTCCTTGGATACTTATGATTGAGCTAATTGTGACAATGAACAAAGGTTTACCATGCCTTGCAAAACGAGCAAAAATTAAATGGCGGAAGAATACAAAGCAATATAATTGCAGATTTCCGGTCATTCAAGAACGGTTGAAGCAATATTCAATGTATCGAATTAAATATGCATAATCTTTAAAAGATTAATTGTAAAACGTAAAATAAAAAAAGTAAAGATAAACAAATCAAGAAAATATAAAAATATAACATCAAAACTTGAAGTCCCAACTCTTCTAAAATTAATTATAAAAAATTTGAAGTGTAAAATTAAAAATATAAAATAATTAAATACAGAAATATTTGAAAAGCAAATCATGTGTATTTCCACTCCAATCAAATTAGAAGTGATTTTGTTGAGCATTTTTTTCTACTGTTTTTCTCGGATTTGTTACTTTTGTGGTCCATTCTAGTTCAATATAAGAATCAAACTAGAAGAATTGAATAGGCATGTAATCACTTGTTTGTCTAAGGATAAATACAAAGTTCTGGTTTTAGAGGATTCACAGTTTTTGACTTTTTGGTTGTAGGTTCGCTGTGTAGTTGGCAAAGGAAGAAAGGATGAATGAGGATTGGCTGACGGGAAAGTAATTCAATATCGTCCAATTGGTTATTCATATTGCGATTATATTGATGCTTTGAAAAATAAATTATTTTTCCCAAATGACCAGTAATCTCAATCGTACTTTCTTTATCTCGAAAGAAACCCACAAATGATAGTCCCTACAAGTTTCTATCCTGGTGGGAGGATTTTGGATAAAATCATTTCCTCCAGAAGTATCGAAATGTTCGGAATACCTCGAAGCAAATGCAGTAATGTCAAATCAGAATACGAATACTTCATTATTGTATTTGTTTGTTACACAATTTCAATGTCCTTGGATGCTGATGATTGAGCCAATTGTGACAATGAACAAAGGTTTACCATGCCTTCCAAAACGAGCAAAAATTAAATGGCGGAAGAATACAAACCAATATAATTGTAGATTTTCGGTCATTCAAGAACGGTTGAAGCAATATTCAATGTATCGAAATAAATATGCATAATTTTTAAAAGATTAATTGTAAAACGTAAAATAAAAAAAGTAAAGATAAATAAATCAAGAAAATATGAAAATATAACATCAAAACTAGAAGTCCCAACTCTTCTAAAATTAATTATAAAAAATTTGAAGTGTAAAATTAAAAATAGAAAACACTTAAATACAGAAATATTTGTAACGCAAATTATATGTATTTCCACTCCAATCAAATTAGAAGTGATTTTGTTGAGCATTTTTTTCTACTGTTTTTCTCGGATTTGTTTCTTTTGTGGTCCATTCTAGTTCAATATAAGAATCAAACTAGAAGAATTGAATAGGCATGTAATCACTTGTTTTGTCTAAGGATAAATACAAAGTTGTGGTTTTAGAGGATTCACAGTTTTGGACTTTTTGGTTGTAGGTTCGCGGTGTAGTTGGCAAAGGAAGAAATGATGAATGAGGATTGGCTAACGGAAAAGTAATTCAATATGGTTCTATTGGTTATTCATATTGCGATTATATTGATGCGTTGAAAAAAAAATTATTTTTCCCAAATGGCCTGTAATCTCAATCTTACTTTCTTTATTTCGAAAGAAACCCACAAATGATAGTCCCTACAAGTTTCTATCCTAGTGGGAGGATTTTGGATAAAATCATTTCCTCCAGAAGTATCGAAATGTTCGGAATACCTTGAAGCAAATGCAGTAATATCAAATCAGAATACGAATACTTCATTATTGTATTTGTTTGTTACAGTATTTCAGTGTCCTTGGATACTTATGATTGAGCCAATTGTGACAATGAACAAAGGTTTACCATGCCTTGCAAAACGAGCAAAATTAAATGGCGGAAGAATACAAAGCAATATAATTGCAGATTTCCGGTCATTCAAGAACGGTTGAAGCAATATTCAATGTATCGAATTAAATATGCAAAATTTTTAAAAGATTAATTGTAAAACGTAAAATAAAAAAAGTAAAGATAAATAAATCAAGAAAATATGAAAATATAACATCAAAACTAGAAGTCCCAACTCTTCTAAAATTAATTATAAAAAATTTGAAGTGTAAAATTAAAAATAGAAAACACTTAAATACAGAAATATTTGTAACGCAAATTATGTGTATTTCCACTCCAATCAAATTAGAAGTGATTTTGTTGAGCATTTTTTTCTACTGTTTTTCTCGGATTTGTTTCTTTTGTGGTCCATTCTAGTTCAATATAAGAATCAAACTAGAAGAATTGAATAGGCATGTAATCACTTGTTTTGTCTAAGGATAAATACAAAGTTGTGGTTTTAGAGGATTCACAGTTTTGGACTTTTTGGTTGTAGGTTCGCGGTGTAGTTGGCAAAGGAAGAAATGATGAATGAGGATTGGCTAACGGAAAAGTAATTCAATATGGTTCTATTGGTTATTCATATTGCGATTATATTGATGCGTTGAAAAAAAAATTATTTTTCCAAAATGGCCAGTAATCTCAATCTTACTTTCTTTATTTCGAAAGAAACCCACAAATGATAGTCCCTACAAGTTTCTATCCTAGTGGGAGGATTTATGATAAAATCATTTCCTCCAGAAGTATCGAAATGTTCGGAATACCTTGAAGCAAATGCAGTAATATCAAATCAGAATACGAATACTTCATTATTGTATTTGTTTGTTACAGTATTTCAGTGTCCTTGGATACTTATGATTGAGCCAATTGTGACAATGAACAAAGGTTTACCATGCCTTGCAAAACAAGCAAAATTAAATGGCGGAAGAATACAAAGCAATATAATTGCAGATTTCCGGTCATTCAAGAACGGTTGAAGCAATATTCAATGTATCGAATTAAATATGCAAAATTTTTAAAAGATTAATTGTAAAACGTAAAATAAAAAAAGTAAAGATAAATAAATCAAGAAAATATGAAAATATAACATCAAAACTAGAAGTCCCAACTCTTCTAAAATTAATTATAAAAAATTTGAAGTGTAAAATTAAAAATAGAAAACACTTAAATACAGAAATATTTGTAAAGCAAATTATGTGTATTTCCACTCCAATCAAATTAGAAGTGATTTTGTTGAGCATTTTTTTCTACTGTTTTTCTCGGATTTGTTTCTTTTGTGGTCCATTTTAGTTCAATATAAGAATCAAACTAGAAGAATTGAATAGGCATGTAATCACTTGTTTTGTCTAAAGATAAATACAATGTTGTGGTTTTAGAGGATTCACAGTTTTTGACTTTTTGGTTGTAGGTTCGCGGTGAAGTTGGCAAAGGAAGAAAGGATGAATGAGGATTGGGTAACGGGAAAGTAATTCAATATGGTTCTATTGGTTATTCATATTGCGATTATATTGATGCTTTGAAAAAAAAATTATTTTTCCCAAATGACCTGTAATCTCAATCTTACTTTCTTTATTTCGAAAGAAACCCACAAATGATAGTCCCTACAAGTTTCTATCCTGGTGGGAGGATTTTGGATAAAATCATTTCCTCCAGAAGTATCGAAATGTTCGGAATACCTCGAAGCAAATGCAGTAATGTCAAATCAGAATACGAATACTTCATTATTGTATTTGTTTGTTACACAATTTCAGTGTCCTTGGATGCTGATGATTGAGCCAATTGTGACAATGAACAAAGGTTTACCATGCATTGCAAAACGAGCAAAAATTAAATGACGGAAGAATACAAACCAATATAATTGTAGATTTTCGGTCATTCAAGAACAGTTGAAGCAATATTCATTGTATCGAATGAAATATGCATAATTTTTAAAAGATTAATTGTAAAACGTAAAATAAAAAAAGTAAAGATAAATAAATCAAGAAAATATGAAAATATAACATCAAAACTAGAAGTCCCAACTCTTATAAAACTAATTATAAAAAATTTGAAGAATAAAATTAAAAATAGAAAATACTTAAATACAGAAATATTTGAAAAGCAAATTATTTGTATTTCCACTCCAATCAAATTAGAAGTGATGTTGTTGAGCATTTTTTTCTACTGTTTTTCTCGGATTTGTTTCTTTTGTAGTCCATTCTAGTTCAATATAAGAATCAAACTAGAAGAATTGAATAGGCATGTAATCACTTGTTTTGTCTAAAGATAAATACAATGTTGTGGTTTTAGAGGATTCACAGTTTTTGACTTTTTGGTTGTAGGTTCGCGGTGAAGTTGGCAAAGGAAGAAAGGATGAATGAGGATTGGGTAACGGGAAAGTAATTCAATATGGTTCTATTGGTTATTCATATTGCGATTATATTGATGCTTTGAAAAAAAAATTATTTTTCCCAAATGACCTGTAATCTCAATCTTACTTTCTTTATTTCGAAAGAAACCCACAAATGATAGTCCCTACAAGTTTCTATCCTGGTGGGAGGATTTTGGATAAAATCATTTCCTCCAGAAGTATCGAAATGTTCGGAATACCTCGAAGCAAATGCAGTAATGTCAAATCAGAATACGAATACTTCATTATTGTATTTGTTTGTTACACAATATCAGTGTCCTTGGATGCTGATGATTGAGCCAATTGTGAAAATGAACAAAGGTTTACCATGCCTTGCAAAACGAGCAAAAATTAAATGACGGAAGAATACAAACCAATATAATTGTAGATTTTCGGTCATTCAAGAACAGTTGAAGCAATATTCATTGTATCGAATGAAATATGCATAATTTTTAAAAGATTAATTGTAAAACGTAAAATAAAAAAAGTAAAGATAAATAAATCAAGAAAATATGAAAATATGACATCAAAACTAGAAGTCCCAACTCTTCTAAAATTAATTATAGAAAATGTGAAGTGTAAAATTGAAAATAAAAAACACTTAAATACAGAAATATTTGTAAAGCAAATTATGTGTATTTCCACTCCAATCAAATTAGAAGTGATTTTGTTGAGCATTTTTTTCTACTGTTTTTCTCGGATTTGTTTCTTTTGCGGTCCATTCTAGTTCAATATAAGAATCAAACTAGAAGAATTGAATAGGCATGTAATCACTTGTTTTGTCTAAGGATAAATACAAAGTTGTGGTTTTAGAGGATTCACAGTTTTGGACTTTTTGGTTGTAGGTTCGCGGTGTAGTTGGCAAAGGAAGAAAGGATGAATGAGGATTGGCTAACGGGAAAGTAATTCAATATTGTTCTATTGGTTATTCATATTGCGATTATATTGATGCTTTGAAAAAAAAATTATTTTTCCCAAATGGCCAGTAATCTCAATCTTACTTTCTTTATTTCGAAAGAAACCCACAAATGATAGTCCCTACAAGTTTCTATCCTGGTGGGAGGATATTGGACAAAATCATTTCCTCCAGAAGTATCGAAATGTTCGGAATACCTTGAAGCAAATACAGTAATGTCAAATCAGAATACGAATACTTCATTATTGTATTTATTTGTTACACAATTTCAGTGTCCTTGGATACTTATGATTGAGCAAATTGTGACAATGAACAAAGGTTTACCATGCCTTGCAAAACGAGCAAAAATAAAATGGTGAAAGAATACAAATCAATATAATTGTAGAATTCCGGTCATTCAAGAATGGTTGAAGCAATATTCATGGTATCGTATTAAATCTGCATAATTCTTGAAGTATTAAATGTAAAACGTAAAATAAAAAAAGTAAAGATAAATAAATCAAGAAAATATAAAAATATGACATCAAAACTAGAAATCCCAACTCTTCTAAAATTAATTATAAAAAATTTGAAATGTAAAATTAAAAATATAAAATACTTAAATATAGAAATATTTGAAAAGCAAATTATGTGTATTTCCACTCCAATCACATTAGAAGTGATTTTGTTGAGCATTTTTCTCTACTGTTTTTCTTGGATTTGTTTCTTTTGTGGTCCATTCTAGTTCAATATAAGAATCAAACTAGAAGAATTGAATAGGCATGTAATCACTTGTTTTGTCTAAGGATAAATGCAAAGTTGTGGATTTAGAGGATTCACAGTTTTGGACTTTTTGGTTGTAGGTTCGCGGTGTAGTTGGCAAAGGAAGAAACGATGAATGAGGATTGGCTAAAGGGAAAAATAATTCAGTATGGTCCTATTGGTTATTCATGCTGCGATTATATTGATGCTTGGAAAAAAAAATTATTTTTCCCAAATGACCAGTAATCTCAATCTTACTTTCTTTATCTCGAAAGAAACCCACAAATGATAGTCCTTACAAGTTTCTATCCTGGTGGGAGGATTTTGGATAAAATCATTTCCTCCAGAAGTATCGAAATGTTCGGAATACCTTGAAGCAAATGCAGTAATATCAAATCAGAATATGAATACTTCATTATTATAATTGTTTGTTACACAATTTCAGTGTCCTTGGATGCTGATGAATGAGCCAATTGTGACAATGAACAAAAGTTTACCATGCCTTGCAAAACGTGCAAAAATTAAATGACGGAAGAATACAAAGCAATATAATTGCAGATTTCCGGTCATTCAAGAACGGTTGAAGCAATATTCATTGAATCGAATCAAATATGCATAATTTTTAAAAGATTAATTGTAAAATGTAAAATAAAAAAAGTAAAGATAAATAAATCGAGAAAATATAAAAATATAACATCAAAACTAGAAGTCCCAACACTTCTAAAATTAATTACAAAAAATTTCAACTGTAACATTAAAAATATAAAATACTTAAATATAGAAATATTTGAAAAGCAAATTATGTGTATTTCCACTCCGATCACCTTAGAAGTGATTTTGTTGAGCATTTTTCTCTACTGTTTTTCTTGGATTGTTTCTTTTGTGGTCCATTCTAGTTCAATATAAGAATCAAACTAGAAGAATTGGATAGGCATGTAATCACTTGTTTTGTCTAAGGATAAATGCAAAGTTGTGGATTTAGAGGATTCACAGTTTTGGACTTTTTGGTTGTAGGTTCGCGGTGTAGTTGGCAATGGAAGAAACGATGAATGAGGATTGGCTAAAGGGAAAAATAATTCAGTATGGTCCTATTGGTTATTCATACTGCGATTATATTGATGCTTGGAAAAAAAAATTATTTTTCCCAAATGACCAATAATCTCAATCTTACTTTCTTTATCTCGAAAGAAACCCACAAATGAAAGTCCTTACAAGTTTCTATCCTGGTGGGAGGATTTTGGATAAAATCATTTCCTCCAGAAGTATCGAAATGTTCGGAATACCTTGAAGCAAATGCAGTAATATCAAATCGGAATACGAATACTTCATTATTATAACTGTTTGTTACACAATTTCAGTGTCCTTGGATGCTGATGAATGAGCCAATTGTGACAATGAACAAAAGTTTACCATGCCTTGCAAAACGAGCAAAAATTAAATGACGGAAGAATACAAAGCAATATAATTGCAGATTTCCGGTCATTCAAGAACGGTTGAAGCAATATTCATTGAATCGAATTAAATATGCATAATTTTTAAAAGATTAATTGTAAAATATAAAATAAAAAAAGTAAAGATAAATAAATCGAGAAAATATAAAAATATAACATCAAAACTAGAAATCCCAACTCTTCTAAAATTAATTATAAAAAATTTGAAATGTAAAATTAAAAATATAAAATACTTAAATATAGAAATATTTGAAAAGCAAATTATGTGTATTTCCACTCCAATCACATTAGAAGTGATTTTGTTGAGCATTTTTCTCTACTGTTTTTCTTGGATTTGTTTCTTTTGTGGTCCATTCTAGTTCAATATAAGAATCAAACTAGAAGAATTGAATAGGCATGTAATCACTTGTTTTGTCTAAGGATAAATGCAAAGTTGTGGATTTAGAGGATTCACAGTTTTGGACTTTTTGGTTGTAGGTTCGCGGTGTAGTTGGCAAAGGAAGAAACGATGAATGAGGATTGGCTAAAGGGAAAAATAATTCAGTATGGTCCTATTGGTTATTCATGCTGCGATTATATTGATGCTTGGAAAAAAAAATTATTTTTCCCAAATGACCAGTAATCTCAATCTTACTTTCTTTATCTCGAAAGAAACCCACAAATGATAGTCCTTACAAGTTTCTATCCTGGTGGGAGGATTTTGGATAAAATCATTTCCTCCAGAAGTATCGAAATGTTCGGAATACCTTGAAGCAAATGCAGTAATATCAAATCAGAATTTGAATACTTCATTATTATAATTGTTTGTTACACAATTTCAGTGTCCTTGGATGCTGATGAATGAGCCAATTGTGACAATGAACAAAAGTTTACCATGCCTTGCAAAACGTGCAAAAATTAAATGACGGAAGAATACAAAGCAATATAATTGCAGATTTCCGGTCATTCAAGAACGGTTGAAGCAATATTCATTGAATCGAATCAAATATGCATAATTTTTAAAAGATTAATTGTAAAATGTAAAATAAAAAAAGTAAAGATAAATAAATCGAGAAAATATAAAAATATAACATCAAAACTAGAAGTCCCAACACTTCTAAAATTAATTACAAAAAATTTCAAGTGTAACATTAAAAATATAAAATACTTAAATATAGAAATATTTGAAAAGCAAATTATGTGTATTTCCACTCCGATCACCTTAGAAGTGATTTTGTTGAGCATTTTTCTCTACTGTTTTTCTTGGATTGTTTCTTTTGTGGTCCATTCTAGTTCAATATAAGAATCAAACTAGAAGAATTGGATAGGCATGTAATCACTTGTTTTGTCTAAGGATAAATGCAAAGTTGTGGATTTAGAGGATTCACAGTTTTGGACTTTTTGGTTGTAGGTTCGCGGTGTAGTTGGCAATGGAAGAAACGATGAATGAGGATTGGCTAAAGGGAAAAATAATTCAGTATGGTCCTATTGGTTATTCATACTGTGATTATATTGATGCTTGGAAAAAAAAATTATTTTTCCCAAATGACCAGTAATCTCAATCTTACTTTCTTTATCTCGAAAGAAACCCACAAATGAAAGTCCTTACAAGTTTCTATCCTGGTGGGAGGATTTTGGATAAAATCATTTCCTCCAGAAGTATCGAAATGTTCGGAATACCTTGAAGCAAATGCAGTAATATCAAATCGGAATACGAATACTTCATTATTATAATTGTTTGTTACACAATTTCAGTGTCCTTGGATGCTGATGAATGAGCCAATTGTGACAATGAACAAAAGTTTACCATGCCTTGCAAAACGAGCAAAAATTAAATGACGGAAGAATACAAAGCAATATAATTGCAGATTTCCGGTCATTCCAGAACGGTTGAAGCAATATTCATTGAATCGAATTAAATATGCATAATTTTTAAAAGATTAATTGCAAAATATAAAATAAAAAAAGTAAAGATAAATAAATCGAGAAAATATAAAAATATAACATCAAAACTAGAAGTCCCAACTCTTCTAAAATTAATTACAAAAAATTTGAAGTGTAAAATTAAAAATATAAAATACTTAAATATAGAAATATTTGAAAAGCAAATTATGTGTATTTCCACTCCGATCACCTTAGAAGTGATTTTGTTGAGCATTTTTCTCTACTGTTTTTCTTGGATTGTTTCTTTTGTGGTCCATTCTAGTTCAATATAAGAATCAATCTAGAAGAATTGAATAGGCATGTAATCACTTGTTTTGTCTAACGATAAATACAAAGTTGTGGTTTAGGGGATTCAAAGTTTTGGACTTTTTGGTTGTAGGTTCGCGGGGTAGTTGGCAAAGGAAGAAACAATGAATGAGGATTGGCTAACGGGAAAGTAATTCAATATGGTTCTATTGGTTATTCATATTGCGATTATATTGATGCTTTGAAAAAAAAATTATTTTTCCCAAATGGCCAGTAATCTCAATCTTACTTTCTTTATTTCGAAAGAAACCCACAAATGATAGTCCCTACAAGTTTCTATCCTGGTGGGAGGATTTTGGATAAAATCATTTCCTCCAGAAGTATCAAAATGTTCGGAATACCTTGAAGCAAATGCAGTAATGTCAAATCAGAATACGAATACTTCATTATTGTATTTGTTTGTTACACAATTTCAGTGTCCTTGGATACTTATGATTGAGCCAATTGTGACAATGAACAAAGGTTTACCATGCCTTGCAAAACGAGCAAAAATTAAATGGTGAAAGAATACAAATCAATATAATTGTAGAATTCCGGTCATTCAAGAATGGTTGAAGCAATATTCATGGTATCGTATTAAATCTGCATAATTCTTGAAATATTAAATGTAAAACGTAAAATAAAAAAAGTAAAGATAAATAAATCAAGAAAATATAAAAATATAACATCAAAACTAGAAATCCCAACTCTTCTAAAATTAAATATAAAAAATTTGAAATGTAAAATTAAAAATATAAAATACTTAAATATAGAAATATTTGAAAAGCAAATTATGTGTATTTCCACTCCAATCACATTAGAAGTGATTTTGTTGAGCATTTTTCTCTTTTGTTTTTCTCGGATTTGTTTCTTTTGTGGGCCATTCTAGTTCAATATAAGAATCAAACTAGAAGAATTGAATAGGCATGTAATCACTTCTTTTGTCTAAGGATAAATGCAAAGTTGTGGATTTAGAGGATTCACAGTTTTGGACTTTTTAGTTGTAGGTTCGCGATGTAGTTGGCAAAGGAAGAAACAATGAATGAGGATTGGCTAAAGGGAAAAATAATTCAATGTGGTCCTATTGGTTATTCATACTGCGATTATAGTGATGCTTGGAAAAAAAAATATTTTTTTCCCAATTGACCAGTAATTTCAATCTTACTTTCTTTATTTCGAAAGAAACCCACAAATGATTGTCCCTACAAGTTTCTATCCTGGTGGGAGGATTTTGGATAAAAGTATTTCCTCCATAAGTATCGAAATGTTCGGAATACCTTGAAGCAAATGCAGTAATGTCAAATCAGAATACGAATACTTCATTATTGTATTTGTTTGTTACACAATTTCAGTGTCCTTGGATGCTGATGATTGAGCCAATTGTGACAATGAACAAAGGTTTACCATGCCTTGCAAAACGAGCAAAAATTAAATGGCGGAAGAATACAAAGCAATATAATTGCAGATTTCCGGTCATTCAAGAACGGTTGAAGCAATATTCATTGTATCGAATTAAATATGCATAATTTTTAAAAGATTAATTGTAAAACGTAAAATAAAAAAAGTAAAGATAAATAAATCAAGAAAATATAAAAATATAACATCAAAACTAGAAGTCCCAACTCTTCTAAAATTAATTATAAAAAATTTGAAGTGTAAAATTAAAAATAGAAAATACTTAAATACAGAAATATTTGAAAAGCAAATTATGTGTATTTCCACTCCAACCAAATTAGAAGTGATTTTGTTGAGTATTTTTTTCTACTGTTTTTCTCGAATTTGTTTCTTTTGTGGTCCATTCTAGTTAAATATAAGAATCAAACTAGAAGAATTGAATAGGCATGTAATCACTTGTTTTGTCTAAGGATAAATACAAAGTTGTGGTTTTAGAGGATTCACAGTTTTGGACTTTTTGGTTCTAGGTTCGCGGTGTAGTTGGCAAAGGAAGAAAGAATGAATGAGGATTGGCTAACGGGAAAGTAATTCAATATGGTTCTATTGGTTATTCATATTGCGATTTACTGATGCTTTGAAAAAAAAATTATTTTTCCCAAATGGCCAGTAATCTCAATCTTACTTTCTTTATTTCGAAAGAAACCCACAAATGATTGTCCCTACAAGTTTCTATCCTGGTGGGAGGATTTTGGATAAAAGCATTTCCTCCAGAAGTATCGAAATGTTCGGAATACCTTGAAGCAAATGCAGTAATGTCAAATCAGAATACGAATACTTCATTATTGTATTTGTTTGTTACACAATTTCAGTGTCCTTGGATGCTGATGATTGAGCCAATTGTGATAATGAACAAAGGTTTACCATGCCTTGCAAAACGAGCAAAAATTAAATGGTGGAAGAATACAAAGCAATATAATTGCAGATTTCCGGACATTCAAGAACGGTTGAAGCAATATTCATTGTATCGAATTAAATATGCATAATTTTTAAAAGATTAATTGTAAAACGTAAAATAAAAAAAGTACAGATAAATAAATCAAGAAAATATAAAAATATAACATCAAAACTAGAAGTCCCAACTCTTCTAAAATTAATTATAAAAAATTTGAAGTGTAAAATTAAAAATAGAAAATACTTAAATACAGAAATATTTGAAAAGCAAATTATGTGTATTTCCACTCCAATCAAATTAGAAGTGATTTTGTTGAGCATTTTTTTCTACTGTTTTTCTCGGATTTGTTTCTTTTGCGGTCCATTCTAGTTCAATATAAGAATCAAACTAGAAGAATTGAATGGGCATGTAATCACTTGTTTTGTCTAAGGATAAATACAAAGTTGTGGTTTTAGAGGATTCACAGTTTTGGACTTTTTGGTTGTAGGTTCGCGGTGTAGTTGGCAAAGGAAGAAAGGATGAATGAGGATTGGCTAACGGGAAAGTAATTCAATATGGTTCTATTGGTTATTCATATTGCGATTATATTGATGCTTTGAAAAAAAAATTATTTTTCCCAAATGGCCAGTAATCTCAATCTTACTTTCTTTATTTCGAAAGAAACCCACAAATGATAGTCCCTACAAGTTTCTATCCTGGTGGGAGGATATTGGATAAAATCATTTCCTCCAGAAGTATCGAAATGTTCGGAATACCTTGAAGCAAATACAGTAATGTCAAATCAGAATACGAATACTTCATTATTGTATTTATTTGTTACACAATTTCAGTGTCCTTGGATACTTATGATTGAGCAAATTGTGACAATGAACAAAGGTTTACCATGCCTTGCAAAACGAGCAAAAATAAAATGGTGAAAGAATACAAATCAATATAATTGCAGATTTCCGGTCATTCAAGAACGGTTGAAGCAATATTCATTGTATCGAATTAAATATGCATAATTTTTAAAAGATTAATTGTAAAACGTAAAATAAAAAAAGTAAAGATAAATAAATCAAGAAAATATAAAAATATAACATCAAAACTAGAAGTCCCAACTCTTCTAAAATTAATTATAAAAAATTTGAAGTGTAAAATTAAAAATAGAAAATACTTAAATACAGAAATATTTGAAAAGCAAATTATGTGTATTTCCACTCCAACCAAATTAGAAGTGATTTTGTTGAGTATTTTTTTCTACTGTTTTTCTCGAATTTGTTTCTTTTGTGGTCCATTCTAGTTAAATATAAGAATCAAACTAGAAGAATTGAATAGGCATGTAATCACTTGTTTTGTCTAAGGATAAATACAAAGTTGTGGTTTTAGAGGATTCACAGTTTTGGACTTTTTGGTTCTAGGTTCGCGGTGTAGTTGGCAAAGGAAGAAAGAATGAATGAGGATTGGCTAACGGGAAAGTAATTCAATATGGTTCTATTGGTTATTCATATTGCGATTTACTGATGCTTTGAAAAAAAAATTATTTTTCCCAAATGGCCAGTAATCTCAATCTTACTTTCTTTATTTCGAAAGAAACCCACAAATGATTGTCCCTACAAGTTTCTATCCTGGTGGGAGGATTTTGGATAAAAGCATTTCCTCCAGAAGTATCGAAATGTTCGGAATACCTTGAAGCAAATGCAGTACTGTCAAATCAGAATACGAATACTTCATTATTGTATTTGTTTGTTACACAATTTCAGTGTCCTTGGATGCTGATGATTGAGCCAATTGTGATAATGAACAAAGGTTTACCATGCCTTGCAAAACGAGCAAAAATTAAATGGTGGAAGAATACAAAGCAATATAATTGCAGATTTCCGGACATTCAAGAACGGTTGAAGCAATATTCATTGTATCGAATTAAATATGCATAATTTTTAAAAGATTAATTGTAAAACGTAAAATAAAAAAAGTACAGATAAATAAATCAAGAAAATATAAAAATATAACATCAAAACTAGAAGTCCCAACTCTTCTAAAATTAATTATAAAAAATTTGAAGTGTAAAATTAAAAATAGAAAATACTTAAATACAGAAATATTTGAAAAGCAAATTATGTGTATTTCCACTCCAATCAAATTAGAAGTGATTTTGTTGAGCATTTTTTTCTACTGTTTTTCTCGGATTTGTTTCTTTTGCGGTCCATTCTAGTTCAATATAAGAATCAAACTAGAAGAATTGAATGGGCATGTAATCACTTGTTTTGTCTAAGGATAAATACAAAGTTGTGGTTTTAGAGGATTCACAGTTTTGGACTTTTTGGTTGTAGGTTCGCGGTGTAGTTGGCAAAGGAAGAAAGGATGAATGAGGATTGGCTAACGGGAAAGTAATTCAATATGGTTCTATTGGTTATTCATATTGCGATTATATTGATGCTTTGAAAAAAAAATTATTTTTCCCAAATGGCCAGTAATCTCAATCTTACTTTCTTTATTTCGAAAGAAACCCACAAATGATAGTCCCTACAAGTTTCTATCCTGGTGGGAGGATATTGGATAAAATCATTTCCTCCAGAAGTATCGAAATGTTCGGAATACCTTGAAGCAAATACAGTAATGTCAAATCAGAATACGAATACTTCATTATTGTATTTATTTGTTACACAATTTCAGTGTCCTTGGATACTTATGATTGAGCAAATTGTGACAATGAACAAAGGTTTACCATGCCTTGCAAAACGAGCAAAAATAAAATGGTGAAAGAATACAAATCAATATAATTGTAGAATTCCGGTCATTCAAGAATGGTTGAAGCAATATTCATGGTATCGTATTAAATCTGCATAATTCTTGAAGTATTAAATGTAAAACGTAAAATAAAAAAAGTAAAGATAAATAAATCAAGAAAATATAAAAATATGACATCAAAACTAGAAATCCCAACTCTTCTAAAATTAATTATAAAAAATTTGAAATGTAAAATTAAAAATATAAAATACTTAAATATAGAAATATTTGAAAAGCAAATTATGTGTATTTCCACTCCAATCACATTAGAAGTGATTTTGTTGAGCATTTTTCTCTACTGTTTTTCTTGGATTTGTTTCTTTTGTGGTCCATTCTAGTTCAATATAAGAATCAAACTAGAAGAATTGAATAGGCATGTAATCACTTGTTTTGTCTAAGGATAAATGCAAAGTTGTGGATTTAGAGGATTCACAGTTTTGGACTTTTTGGTTGTAGGTTCGCGGTGTAGTTGGCAAAGGAAGAAACGATGAATGAGGATTGGCTAAAGGGAAAAATAATTCAGTATGGTCCTATTGGTTATTCATGCTGCGATTATATTGATGCTTGGAAAAAAAAATTATTTTTCCCAAATGACCAGTAATCTCAATCTTACTTTCTTTATCTCGAAAGAAACCCACAAATGATAGTCCTTACAAGTTTCTATCCTGGTGGGAGGATTTTGGATAAAATCATTTCCTCCAGAAGTATCGAAATGTTCGGAATACCTTGAAGCAAATGCAGTAATATCAAATCAGAATATGAATACCTCATTATTATAATTGTTTGTTACACAATTTCAGTGTCCTTGGATGCTGATGAATGAGCCAATTGTGACAATGAACAAAAGTTTACCATGCCTTGCAAAACGTGCAAAAATTAAATGACGGAAGAATACAAAGCAATATAATTGCAGATTTCCGGTCATTCAAGAACGGTTGAAGCAATATTCATTGAATCGAATCAAATATGCATAATTTTTAAAAGATTAATTGTAAAATGTAAAATAAAAAAAGTAAAGATAAATAAATCGAGAAAATATAAAAATATAACATCAAAACTAGAAGTCCCAACACTTCTAAAATTAATTACAAAAAATTTCAAGTGTAACATTAAAAATATAAAATACTTAAATATAGAAATATTTGAAAAGCAAATTATGTGTATTTCCACTCCGATCACCTTAGAAGTGATTTTGTTGAGCATTTTTCTCTACTGTTTTTCTTGGATTGTTTCTTTTGTGGTCCATTCTAGTTCAATATAAGAATCAAACTAGAAGAATTGGATAGGCATGTAATCACTTGTTTTGTCTAAGGATAAATGCAAAGTTGTGGATTTAGAGGATTCACAGTTTTGGACTTTTTGGTTGTAGGTTCGCGGTGTAGTTGGCAATGGAAGAAACGATGAATGAGGATTGGCTAAAGGGAAAAATAATTCAGTATGGTCCTATTGGTTATTCATACTGCGATTATATTGATGCTTGGAAAAAAAAATTATTTTTCCCAAATGACCAATAATCTCAATCTTACTTTCTTTATCTCGAAAGAAACCCACAAATGAAAGTCCTTACAAGTTTCTATCCTGGTGGGAGGATTTTGGATAAAATCATTTCCTCCAGAAGTATCGAAATGTTCGGAATACCTTGAAGCAAATGCAGTAATATCAAATCGGAATACGAATACTTCATTATTATAATTCTTTGTTACACAATTTCAGTGTCCTTGGATGCTGATGAATGAGCCAATTGTGACAATGAACAAAAGTTTACCATGCCTTGCAAAACGACCAAAAATTAAATGACGGAAGAATACAAAGCAATATAATTGCAGATTTCCGGTCATTCAAGAACGGTTGAAGCAATATTCATTGAATCGAATTAAATATGCATAATTTTTAAAAGATTAATTGTAAAATATAAAATAAAAAAAGTAAAGATAAATAAATCGAGAAAATATAAAAATATAACATCAAAACTAGAAGTCCCAACTCTTCTAAAATTAATTACAAAAAATTTGAAGTGTAAAATTAAAAATATAAAATACTTAAATATAGAAATATTTGAAAAGCAAATTATGTGTATTTCCACTCCGATCACCTTAGAAGTGATTTTGTTGAGCATTTTTCTCTACTGTTTTTCTTGGATTGTTTCTTTTGTGGTCCATTCTAGTTCAATATAAGAATCAATCTAGAAGAATTGAATAGGCATGTAATCACTTGTTTTGTCTAACGATAAATACAAAGTTGTGGTTTAGGGGATTCAAAGTTTTGGACTTTTTGGTTGTAGGTTCGCGGGGTAGTTGGCAAAGGAAGAAACAATGAATGAGGATTGGCTAACGGGAAAGTAATTCAATATGGTTCTATTGGTTATTCATATTGCGATTATATTGATGCTTTGAAAAAAAAATTATTTTTCCCAAATGGCCAGTAATCTCAATCTTACTTTCTTTATTTCGAAAGAAACCCACAAATGATAGTCCCTACAAGTTTCTATCCTGGTGGGAGGATTTTGGATAAAATCATTTCCTCCAGAAGTATCAAAATGTTCGGAATACCTTGAAGCAAATGCAGTAATGTCAAATCAGAATACGAATACTTCATTATTGTATTTGTTTGTTACACAATTTCAGTGTCCTTGGATACTTATGATTGAGCCAATTGTGACAATGAACAAAGGTTTACCATGCCTTGCAAAACGAGCAAAAATTAAATGGTGAAAGAATACAAATCAATATAATTGTAGAATTCCGGTCATTCAAGAATGGTTGAAGCAATATTCATGGTATCGTATTAAATCTGCATAATTCTTGAAATATTAAATGTAAAACGTAAAATAAAAAAAGTAAAGATAAATAAATCAAGAAAATATAAAAATATAACATCAAAACTAGAAATCCCAACTCTTCTAAAATTAAATATAAAAAATTTGAAATGTAAAATTAAAAATATAAAATACTTAAATATAGAAATATTTGAAAAGCAAATTATGTGTATTTCCACTCCAATCACATTAGAAGTGATTTTGTTGAGCATTTTTCTCTTTTGTTTTTCTCGGATTTGTTTCTTTTGTGGGCCATTCTAGTTCAATATAAGAATCAAACTAGAAGAATTGAATAGGCATGTAATCACTTCTTTTGTCTAAGGATAAATGCAAAGTTGTGGATTTAGAGGATTCACAGTTTTGGACTTTTTAGTTGTAGGTTCGCGATGTAGTTGGCAAAGGAAGAAACAATGAATGAGGATTGGCTAAAGGGAAAAATAATTCAATGTGGTCCTATTGGTTATTCATACTGCGATTATAGTGATGCTTGGAAAAAAAAATATTTTTTTCCCAATTGACCAGTAATCTCAATCTTACTTTCTTTATTTCGAAAGAAACCCACAAATGATAGTCCCTACAAGTTTCTATCCTGGTGGGAGGATTTTGGATAAAATCATTTCCTCCAAAAGTATCGAAATGTTCGGAATACCTTGAAGCAAATGCAGTAATGTCAAATCAGAATACGAATACTTCATTATTGTATTTGTTTGTTACACAATTTCAGTGTCCTTGGATGCTGATGATTGAGCCAATTGTGACAATGAACAAAGGTTTACCATGCCTTGCAAAACGAGCAAAAATTAAATGGCGGAAGAATACAAAGCAATATAATTGCAGATTTCCGGACATTCAAGAACGGTTGAAGCAATATTCATTGTATCGAATTAAATATGCATAATTTTTAAAAGATTAATTGTAAAACGTAAAATAAAAAAAGTAAAGATAAATAAATCAAGAAAATATAAAAATATAACATCAAAACTAGAAGTCCCAACTCTTCTAAAATTAATTATAAAAAATTTGAAGTGTAAAATTAAAAATAGAAAATACTTAAATACAGAAATATTTGAAAAGCAAATTATGTGTATTTCCACTCCAATCAAATTAGAAGTGATTTTGTTGAGCATTTTTTTCTACTGTTTTTCTCGAATTTGTTTCTTTTGTGGTCCATTCTAGTTCAATATAAGAATCAAACTAGAAGAATTGAATAGGCATGTAATCACTTGTTTTGTCCAAGGATAAATACAAAGTTGTGGTTTTAGAGGATTCACAGTTTTGGACTTTTTGGTTCTAGGTTCGCGGTGTAGTTGGCAAAGGAAGAAAGGATGAATGAGGATTGGCTAACGGGAAAGTAATTCAATATGGTTATATTGGTTATTCATATGGCGATTATACTGATGCTTTGAAAAAAAAATTATTTTTCCCAAATGGCCAGTAATCTCAATCTTACTTTCTTTATTTCGAAAGAAACCCACAAATGATAGTCCCTACAAGTTTCTATCCTGGCGGGAGGATTTTGGATAAAATCATTTCCTCCAAAAGTATCGAAATGTTCGGAATACCTTGAAGCAAATGCAGTAATGTCAAATCAGAATACGAATACTTCATTATTATATTTGTTTGTTACACAATTTCAGTGTCCTTGGATGCTGATGATTGACCCAATTGTGACAATGAACAAAGGTTTACCATGCCTTGCAAAACGAGCAAAAATTAAATGGCGGAAGAATACAAAGCAATATAATTGCAGATTTCCGGTCATTCAAGAACGGTTGAAGCAATATTCATTGTATCGAATTAAATATGCATAATTTTTAAAAGATTAATTGTAAAACGTAAAATAAAAAAAGTAAAGATAAATAAATCAAGAAAATATAAAAATATAACATCAAAACTAGAAGTCCCAACTCTTCTAAAATTAATTATAAAAAATTTGAAGTGTAAAATTAAAAATAGAAAATACTTAAATACAGAAATATTTGAAAAGCAAATTATGTGTATTTCCACTCCAATCAAATTAGAAGTGATTTTGTTGAGCATTTTTTTCTACTGTTTTTCTCGAATTTGTTTCTTTTGTGGTCCATTCTAGTTCAATATAAGAATCAAACTAGAAGAATTGAATAGGCATGTAATCACTTGTTTTGTCCAAGGATAAATACAAAGTTGTGGTTTTAGAGGATTCACAGTTTTGGACTTTTTGGTTCTAGGTTCGCGGTGTAGTTGGCAAAGGAAGAAAGGATGAATGAGGATTGGCTAACGGGAAAGTAATTCAATATGGTTATATTGGTTATTCATATGGCGATTATACTGATGCTTTGAAAAAAAAATTATTTTTCCCAAATGGCCAGTAATCTCAATCTTACTTTCTTTATTTCGAAAGAAACCCACAAATGATAGTCCCTACAAGTTTCTATCCTGGTGGGAGGATTTTGGATAAAATCATTTCCTCCAAAAGTATCGAAATGTTCGGAATACCTTGAAGCAAATGCAGTAATGTCAAATCAGAATACGAATACTTCATTATTGTATTTGTTTGTTACACAATTTCAGTGTCCTTGGATGCTGATGATTGACCCAATTGTGACAATGAACAAAGGTTTACCATGCCTTGCAAAACGAGCAAAAATTAAATGGCGGAAGAATACAAAGCAATATAATTGCAGATTTCCGGACATTCAAGAACGGTTGAAGCAATATTCATTGTATCGAATTAAATATGCATAATTTTTAAAAGATTAATTGTAAAACGTAAAATAAAAAAAGTAAAGATAAATAAATCAAGAAAATATAAAAATATAACATCAAAACTAGAAGTCCCAACTCTTCTAAAATTAATTATAAAAAATTTGAAGTGTAAAATTAAAAATAGAAAATACTTAAATACAGAAATATTTGAAAAGCAAATTATGTGTATTTCCACTCCAATCAAATTAGAAGTGATTTTGTTGAGCATTTTTTTCTACTGTTTTTCTCGAATTTGTTTCTTTTGTGGTCCATTCTAGTTCAATATAAGAATCAAACTAGAAGAATTGAATAGGCATGTAATCACTTGTTCTGTCCAAGGATAAATACAAAGTTGTGGTTTTAGAGGATTCACAGTTTTGGACTTTTTGGTTCTAGGTTCGCGGTGTAGTTGGCAAAGGAAGAAAGGATGAATGAGGATTGGCTAACGGGAAAGTAACTCAATATGGTTCTATTGGTTATTCATATGGCGATTATACTGATGCTTTGAAAAAAAAAATTATTTTTCCCAAATGGCCAGTAATCTCAATCTTACTTTCTTTATTTCGAAAGAAACCCACAAATGATAGTCCCTACAAGTTTCTATCCTGGTGGGAGGATTTTGGATAAAATCATTTCCTCCAAAAGTATCGAAATGTTCGGAATACCTTGAAGCAAATGCAGTAATGTCAAATCAGAATACGAATACTTCATTATTGTATTTGTTTGTTACACAATTTCAGTGTCCTTGGATGCTGATGATTGACCCAATTGTGACAATGAACAAAGGTTTACCATGCCTTGCAAAACGAGCAAAAATTAAATGGCGGAAGAATACAAAGCAATATAATTGCAGATTTCCGGACATTCAAGAACGGTTGAAGCAATATTCATTGTATCGAATTAAATATGCATAATTTTTAAAAGATTAATTGTAAAACGTAAAATAAAAAAAGTAAAGATAAATAAATCAAGAAAATATAAAAATATAACATCAAAACTAGAAGTCCCAACTCTTCTAAAATTAATTATAAAAAATTTGAAGTGTAAAATTAAAAATAGAAAATACTTAAATACAGAAATATTTGAAAAGCAAATTATGTGTATTTCCACTCCAATCAAATTAGAAGTGATTTTGTTGAGCATTTTTTTCTACTGTTTTTCTCGAATTTGTTTCTTTTGTGGTCCATTCTAGTTCAATATAAGAATCAAACTAGAAGAATTGAATAGGCATGTAATCACTTGTTCTGTCCAAGGATAAATACAAAGTTGTGGTTTTAGAGGATTCACAGTTTTGGACTTTTTGGTTCTAGGTTCGCGGTGTAGTTGGCAAAGGAAGAAAGGATGAATGAGGATTGGCTAACGGGAAAGTAATTCAATATGGTTCTATTGGTTATTCATATGGCGATTATACTGATGCTTTGAAAAAAAAAATTATTTTTCCCAAATGGCCAGTAATCTCAATCTTACTTTCTTTATTTCGAAAGAAACCCACAAATGATAGTCCCTACAAGTTTCTATCCTGGTGGGAGGATTTTGGATAAAATCATTTCCTCCAAAAGTATCGAAATGTTCGGAATACCTTGAAGCAAATGCAGTAATGTCAAATCAGAATACGAATACTTCATTATTGTATTTGTTTGTTACACAATTTCAGTGTCCTTGGATGCTGATGATTGAGCCAATTGTGACAATGAACAAAGGTTTACCATGCCTTGCAAAACGAGCAAAAATTAAATGGCGGAAGAATACAAAGCAATATAATTGCAGATTTCCGGACATTCAAGAACGGTTGAAGCAATTTTCATTGTATCGAATTAAATATGCATAATTTTTAAAAGATTAATTGTAAAACGTAAAATAAAAAAAGTAAAGATAAATAAATCAAGAAAATATAAAAATATAACATCAAAACTAGAAGTCCCAACTCTTCTAAAATTAATTATAAAAAATTTGAAGTGTAAAATTAAAAATAGAAAATACTTAAATACAGAAATATTTGAAAAGCAAATTATGTGTATTTCCACTCCAATCAAATTAGAAGTGATTTTGTTGAGCATTTTTTTCTACTGTTTTTCTCGAATTTGTTTCTTTTGTGGTCCATTCTAGTTCAATATAAGAATCAAACTAGAAGAATTGAATAGGCATGTAATCACTTGTTCTGTCCAAGGATAAATACAAAGTTGTGGTTTTAGAGGATTCACAGTTTTGGACTTTTTGGTTCTAGGTTCGCGGTGTAGTTGGCAAAGGAAGAAAGGATGAATGAGGATTGGCAAACGGGAAAGTAACTCAATATGGTTCTATTGGTTATTCATATGGCGATTATACTGATGCTTTGAAAAAAAAAATTATTTTTCCCAAATGGCCAGTAATCTCAATCTTACTTTCTTTATTTCGAAAGAAACCCACAAATGATAGTCCCTACAAGTTTCTATCCTGGTTGGAGGATTTTGGATAAAATCATTTCCTCCAAAAGTATCGAAATGTTCGGAATACCTTGAAGCAAATGCAGTAATGTCAAATCAGAATACGAATACTTCATTATTGTATTTGTTTGTTACACAATTTCAGTGTCCTTGGATGCTGATGATTGACCCAATTGTGACAATGAACAAAGGTTTACCATGCCTTGCAAAACGAGCAAAAATTAAATGGCGGAAGAATACAATGCAATATAATTGCAGATTTCCGGACATTCAAGAACGGTTGAAGCAATATTCATTGTATCGAATTAAATATGCATAATTTTTAAAAGATTAATTGTAAAACGTAAAATAAAAAAAGTAAAGATAAATAAATCAAGAAAATATAAAAATATAACATCAAAACTAGAAGTCCCAACTCTTCTAAAATTAATTATAAAAAATTTGAAGTGTAAAATTAAAAATAGAAAATACTTAAATACAGAAATATTTGAAACGCAAATTATGTGTATTTCCACTCCAATCAAATTAGAAGTGATTTTGTTGAGCATTTTTTTCTACTGTTTTTCTCGAATTTGTTTCTTTTGTGGTCCATTCTAGTTCAATATAAGAATCAAACTAGAAGAATTGAATAGGCATGTAATCACTTGTTCTGTCCAAGGATAAATACAAAGTTGTGGTTTTAGAGGATTCACAGTTTTGGACTTTTTGGTTCTAGGTTCGCGGTGTAGTTGGCAAAGGAAGAAAGGATGAATGAGGATTGGCTAACGGGAAAGTAATTCAATATGGTTCTATTGGTTATTCATATGGCGATTATACTGATGCTTTGAAAAAAAAAATTATTTTTCCCAAATGGCCAGTAATCTCAATCTTACTTTCTTTATTTCGAAAGAAACCCACAAATGATAGTCCCTACAAGTTTCTATCCTGGTGGGAGGATTTTGGATAAAATCATTTCCTCCAAAAGTATCGAAATGTTCGGAATACCTTGAAGCAAATGCAGTAATGTCAAATCAGAATACGAATACTTCATTATTGTATTTGTTTGTTACACAATTTCAGTGTCCTTGGATGCTGATGATTGAGCCAATTGTGACAATGAACAAAGGTTTACCATGCCTTGCAAAACGAGCAAAAATTAAATGGCGGAAGAATACAAAGCAATATAATTGCAGATTTCCGGACATTCAAGAACGGTTGAAGCAATATTCATTGTATCGAATTAAATATGCATAATTTTTAAAAGATTAATTGTAAAACGTAAAATAAAAAAAGTAAAGATAAATAAATCAAGAAAATATAAAAATATAACATCAAAACTAGAAGTCCCAACTCTTCTAAAATTAATTATAAAAAATTTGAAGTGTAAAATTAAAAATAGAAAATACTTAAATACAGAAATATTTGAAAAGCAAATTATGTGTATTTCCACTCCAATCAAATTAGAAGTGATTTTGTTGAGCATTTTTTTCTACTGTTTTTCTCGAATTTGTTTCTTTTGTGGTCCATTCTAGTTCAATATAAGAATCAAACTAGAAGAATTGAATAGGCATGTAATCACTTGTTCTGTCCAAGGATAAATACAAAGTTGTGGTTTTAGAGGATTCACAGTTTTGGACTTTTTGGTTCTAGGTTCGCGGTGTAGTTGGCAAAGGAAGAAAGGATGAATGAGGATTGGCTAACGGGAAAGTAATTCAATATGGTTATATTGGTTATTCATATGGCGATTATACTGATGCTTTGAAAAAAAAATTATTTTTCCCAAATGGCCAGTAATCTCAATCTTACTTTCTTTATTTCGAAAGAAACCCACAAATGATAGTCCCTACAAGTTTCTATCCTGGTGGGAGGATTTTGGATAAAATCATTTCCTCCAAAAGTATCGAAATGTTCGGAATACCTTGAAGCAAAGGCAGTAATGTCAAATCAGAATACGAATACTTCATTATTGTATTTGTTTGTTACACAATTTCAGTGTCCTTGGATGCTGATGATTGACCCAATTGTGACAATGAACAAAGGTTTACCATGCCTTGCAAAACGAGCAAAAATTAAATGGCGGAATAATACAAGGCAATATAATTGCAGATTTCCGGTCATTCAAGAACGGTTGAAGCAATATTCATTGTATCGAATTAAATATGCATAATTTTTAAAAGATTAAATGTAAAACGTAAAATAAAAAATGTAAAGATAAATAAATCAAGAAAATATAAAAATATAACATCAAAACTAGAAGTCCCAACTCTTCTAAAACTAATTATAAAAAATTTGAAGTGTAAAATTAAAAATAGAAAATACTTAAATACAGAAATATTTGAAAAGCAAATTATGTGTATTTCCACTCCAATCAAATTAGAAGTGATTTTGTTGAGCATTTTTTTCTACTGTTTTTCTCGGATTTGTTTCTTTTGTGGTCCGTTCTAGTTCAATATAAGAATCAAACTAGAAGAATTGAATAGGCATGTAATCACTTGTTTTGTCTAAGGATAAATACAAAGTTGTGGTTTTAGAGGATTCACAGTTTTGGACTTTTTGGTTCTAGGTTCGCGGTGTAGTTGGCAAAGGAAGAAAGGATGAATGAGGATTGGCTAACGGGAA
>JADPMQ010000048.1:0-44317 GCA_018894105.1 Jacaranda mimosifolia | reverse complement strand
GTTGTAGACCGACGATTGGTTGGATCACCTCCCAATCAGCATCTGAGTAACCAGTTATAAGAAAGAAGATTGAGGCTGAAATATAATGAAGACAATGGAAAAGAGTTCCCTTAACACAGCGAAGAATACGGAGAACGACAACAAAATGTACGGTGAGAGGATTCGTCATGAATTGACTAACCAAAATGCACTGCATAAGCAATATCTGGTCTCGTAACAGTAAGATAAACAAGACTTCCAACTAGTTGGCGATATAAAGTGGGATTCTCAAGAGGAGTGCCATCTAAAAGGGTAAGTTTAACATTAAGTTCCAAAGGAGTGGATGCAGTCTTGCTGTCCGTAATACCTGCTTGAGAAAGCAAATCAAAAGCATACTTAGCTTGAGAAAGATAATAACCAGTTGATTCATGGGAAACTTCAAGACCAAGAAAGTAACTAAGTGAACCAAGATTCTTCATTTCAAAATGTTTGCTCAGATACTGTTGTAACTCTGAAATGCATGAGGTATCATCGCCTGTTATTATCATATCATCAACATAGAGAAAAAGTAGAACAAAGCTATGATCAGTGCGACGAATAAATAAAGCAGAATCATGAGGACTTGAGACAAAACCAAATTGAGTAATAGTAGAGCTAAATTTGGCAAACCAGGCTCTGGGAGCTTGTTTCACGCCATATAATGCTCTGCGGAGTCGACAAACTTTGTGAGCAGGATGGGAAAAGCCAGGAGGAGGGTACATATACACCTCTTTTTGCAAGTCTCCATTCAGAAACACATTCTTAACGTCCATTTGAAGAAGTTTCCATTTTCGCACAGCAGCCATAGCTAATAGACTACGCACAGAGGTCAATCGTGCCATAGGCGCAAAAGTTTCTTCATAGTCTATGCCATACTCTTGATTATATCCTTTAGCGACCAACGAGCTTTGTAACGTTCAATGGAACCATCAGATCGAGTTTTAATTTTGTAGACCCATTTGCATCCAATAGGGGTCTTACCAGGAGGAAGATCAACCAGATCCCATGTGTGAGTTTTCTCAAAAGTGTGAAGTTCTTCATTCATAGCTTGCTGCCAAAGAGGGTCAGTACTTGCTTCACGATAAGAGTGAGGCTCATGATGGGCTAAAATAGCAGAATAGCAATGGTAATCAACAAGATGATAGGGAGTTTCTCTTACCTGAGTGGACCGTCGAATGGGGTGTTGTCAGGGGTAGGTGCAGGAGCAGCAGCAGGAGCAGATTCAGTAGGAGTGGACTCAAAAGTGGAAAGATTGTCATTAAGACTATCAGAATGATCGAGATCAGAACTAGGAAATAACTCAACATTAGGGTCAATAAAGAATAAGGATGATGAGTTATCTAATTGATGAAATTTTGCAAGAGAAGAAAACATGGTGTTTTCCCAAAAAGTAACATGTCGAGAAACACTTAACCTTTGAGAGATAGGATCCCAACACCTATACCCTTTATGTTCTGTCCCATATCCTAGAAAACAGCATAACCGAGCACGAGGCTATGTTCGTGAGGATATAAAAGAACAAAACAAGCACATCCAAAGGTTTGAAGACTGAGTAATCAGGAATCTTACCGAACAAGGGTTCAAAAGGGAGTGATTCTGAAGTACTAAGTAGGAAGACAGTTAATAGCATAGACAGCATTGAGAGCTGCTTCACCCCCAATATTTTTCAGACAGGAGACAGAAAGAAGAAGAGCACGAACATAATCAAGAATGGTGACGATGTTTACGCTCAGCCCGTCCATTTTGCTGAGAGTGTGAAGACAAGAATGCTTAATGATGGTACCCTGTTGACTAAGAAATTGAAGCAAAGAGGAATCTTATATTCCATGCATTATCAGTTCGAAGGATTTTAATAGTGTGAGAGAACTGAGTTTTATCATAGTGGCAAACTTAATATAACGTTGTGGTAATTCAGATCGATTCTTTAAGAAATATATCCAAGTGAAACGAGAATAATCATCATAAATAAAAGAAATATCTATAACCATTCATAGAGGGAACAGAGGATGGGCACCAAATATCCGAATGAACAAGCCCAAAAGGGATGTTGATACAAAAGTATTTCGAGTAAAAGACAAAGCTGGTTGGTTTGGCCAAGTTGGCAGTGTAAACACCGAAAGAATCAACCTTAGTATTTCCTAATAGACCAACGAGAGATTAAAGGTTGAAGTTTATTGGTGGAAGCGTGACCAAGACGAAGAGCCACTGATAGGTAGTAGAAGAAGTGGTTGTAGCTGCAGATACAAATTGATGAGGGAATATGGAGAGATGAGAGCTCAAATAATCTGCCCACTCTGCGACCCTTCCCAAGAATCTCTCCTGTCTACGGAATCCTGAACCTGACACCAAGGGGAGAAAAAATAACGTTTAGTCCACTTTCACATAGTTGCCCAACAGATATAAGATTTAAGGCCAGATTGGGGACATGATAGGTATTGGGGAAAGGTAGATATGAGGTAGAAGCGATGGCCAATATGAGTAATATTCATGGTGGGTCCCATTAGCAGTATTAATAGTTGGCAAATTGGAACATGGGTTGAATTTGATAAAATCTTAGTGTCAAAGGTCATATGATTACAACATGCGGAGTCAAATAGCCAAGAACAGTTACCTGGGATGACAGACATAGCACTAGAGGAAGCGGAATTAGAAGAGAGAACCTGTTTGAAAAGAGCCTCAAGATCACTTAACGTAATGGCAGGTAGAACCCTAGTAGTGACAGCTGCAATAGAAGAAAATCCAGGCTTCGAGACATTCTTTGACTTGAAAGAACCATTTTTTGATCGAGGAGGTCGAGTAGGACAGTTTTCAAGGATATGTCCAATACCATGACAATATCTGGCATTCCACAGTAGACAATTGGCAAAGGAATGCCCATCTCTGATTACAATTTTTACAAGAGGGCTGATTTCCTAATTTTTGTGTGGCAAGCGAGAAGAGTAGCAGCAAGAGCAACTTCTGAATGCATAGTTTTGTCAGGCTAAGGCGAGTTTCCTCAAAGATAATTTCTTGAATAGCATTATCTAGTGTGGAAGAGGATCTCGATGTAGCAAAGATGCTCGAACAGCTTCATACTTAAGGCGAAGACCCATGAGAACTTGAATGAGATGGAGATGATCGTCACTGATTTGAGCTTGAATAACTGAGTCCAAATTGGTTGAACTTGCGCATGAAAGTCATTCACACGATTGCCCAGATTCTTGCTTGAGATGATGAAGAGTAGTCCATAATTGATAATAATGAGCAAGACCAGTAGTACGATATCGATTTGCCAAGAATCCCATATTTCCTTGGCTGTTTCATATGTAATAAATTGAATTATGAATAGATGGAACAGAGGTATTACGGATCCAAGTGATAATCTGATGATTTTTGCTATCCCAATCTTCAAGACGGTTCAGCAAATTTGGAATCAATTTCTGCTTCCTCTTTCTGGGTTCAGTGATATCACCTGTAACAATTCGCTAGAGTTTACAACAATAAGAAAGCTTTTCATGCCCTGAACCCAGATATTATAATTGATCCCGTCAAAATAGTTTGTAATTGGCTTGACAACATCAGATTTGTCCATGATGAGGAAGCTGCTGGAACAAAAGAAAAGAAAAAAAATATGGCACTGGATAGATATCAGATAACAGAAGAGAAAGCAAAAAGATTTCAAGAAACACAGATAGTAAAATCCGGTCCGATACATGAAAGAAAAGGGGAGAGAATATAATGTTGTATATTTCATTATTGTATCTTACGTACAAAGAATGGGTCCTATATATATACAAGAGTGTGCAACGATCAAGAAATAAAATCATCCTATGATTGTGCAAAATATTATCCTACCATAAACAATCCTATAATCTTGGTACAAATGGCCTTTAATCATGCTAACAACATTAAATCATGCTAACAGTATGTCTTGGAGATGGCTCCTTTATATACTGGCGAAACACATTATCAAAGGGGCCGATGGCTATTGATTACTTTCTGATCATCATCGTAGTATTTTGGCTGCTGTAGAGAGCATACCTGATTTCACGTCCCCTCGTGGAGTACATCGATTTTGTTTGAGGCATGTGTGTTCAAATTTCAATAAACATTTTAAGAATGTTCAATTGAAGGACATATGTTGGAAACTTGGTACTGCAATTCAAATTCAAATTCCAAAATTTGAAAAAAGAGATGGACGACATAAAGAGTATTAATGAGCGTGTTTACTCCTACTTGGAGCAGATAGACAAGAGCCAATAGACATTATCTCATGATGGAGGATGGCGTTTGGCATTTTGATGACAAACATGTCCGAATGTATAAATGAGGTGTTAAAAGGTACTCGCCAACTACCAATTACAACTATTGTTCAAACAACATTTGATCACTACGTGAAATATTTTCTTCGTCGGATCACTAATGTCCATAGGATAAGGCAAAATGATCAATTATAGGCTGAGTATGCTTTTACATATACACAAAATGGCAGCACCATTCTGTTAATCACTTCATGCAAAAGGTTGATTACGCTCAACAATCAGCTTCAGTCATTACTAGATGGACTCATCACGTGGGAATCATATTCACATTGTGAAACTTCGAACACGAGAGTGCTCATGTGGAAAATGGCTGAATATGGAATTCCTTGCTCCACATACAATGCAAGTATGCCGAACATTTGGGTCAACTGTGCATCACTTGTAAAGGAATATTATAAAGTGGAACATTACATTGCAACTTATAAAGGGAGATTTGAACCATTGTGGTCGGAGGATTATTGGGATGATCCTAAATTTGAGCTAGTCCACAACCCTGCACGTCAAGAGCGACTTATTGTAAGTAGAGACCGTACCAGTCGAATTCAAAATGAATGGATTTGCCTCAAGAAAGAGCAAGACAACAAGCACGTCGCCTTGATGAAGTTCAAAATGCACAACAAGGCCCTGAAAGACTGAATTTCTAGCTTTTTATAGTTAGTAAGTTGTAAGCAAAATATATGTGATTTTTGTATGCTATCTTTGTAATTTCTGTGTGTCTTCTTTATTACTTATTGGTTGTGCGCGTTCATTGTAATTTGTTTTGTATTCTTTGTTACTTGTTATGTGGAACCAATATTTGCAGTCGTTATCTTGATCCTTATTCAAAGCATCGAAATACAAATTGTAAATTTGTATTTTATGAATCAATGATATTGATACACAATATTCTAAAAGGTAACCCTAATAATGTCCTCTAGTGCCACAAACCTCATCGTTGTCATTGTATTTTGGTCGTCGTGCTCTTTCATCATGTGCAACATCATGTGACTAATAATGGCTTGGACCAGGTCTCATGGTGATCACGATACTCCATACCACCTAGAAAAGGTAATGGCGAGATATGAAATGAGTGGCGTGCTGGTGCTAAATAATCATACTCCGTTGATCCCATCCTAGACCAAGATCAGTATCTACTAGTCCGGATACTAATTGTCTATTAGCCGACATGTATGGTGGTATATAGTGTTAACTTTGGATCTCCTGGTGGTTAACATTCGTAACTGTCGACAAACAAGGTATGCAGCTTATTAACATGACCTCCCACATTACTAACACCACCTGACCTAAAAAAATGAGGATCTTGAGCTAATGAATCACTCCTAGTGACCCCCATGAATGCTATCATCATCAGTCGTGGTTGTTGGATCTAATGCTGCGTCTCCTCCTTTTGTATGTATAGTACTACTGACTTCTTGTTGTTGAGGGACTTGGCTTGGAAAGCGTTGTCTTAATGCTAACTGATGAATGTTCTCAGCAATTAATCTATGATCATTTCTTATCTGAATGAATTCCACAACCTCGGCATCATCGGCAATAAAATCACAACTGATCATCAAATTGTGCATTTGATCTGTCTGCAAAAAATAAGAGAGGGAACATGATGTTAAATATCATTTAAATCACTGAAGGATGTATTGCATGATTTATATACATACCACATGTTCCCAAGCGTGTGGATCCTCTAGATGGTACCTCGTTGGTGTGTTCTCATATGATGGACCTATTATTCGATGTGTAATTCGATCATACCATAACATGTATCTATTTTTCATAGTGGTTGATCCGACAATAGGAGGTCCATGCACAACAAGCTGCTCTATGTTAGCCTACTGAGCAATATAATCCATGTGACAAATGGACCAATCTTGCCCAGGATGCCTCTACGTGATATGTCATGTAATATTGAACCTCTCTCTGCCGGGGTGGTGGAGGAATGTGTTGTCGCATCCCAAATTGCCTTAGGACTCGTTCTGGATGATGCATCTCAATTATAGCAAAGTTTATTAATGGACACGCTGCTATCCAAAGTCTCGAGGCACACTGGACTGGCAAGGTTTGAATGTCTTGGATCGGGTCATATGGTTGCCATATAAACTGCATATAAATGTATTGAGCCATGTTTATATAGATAAATAGCTTATCAGAATATTTGATGTAAAAACTATTATTATTATAGAATTTTTGACCTCATTTGCCGACATTCTATCAAGCATATCTCTTATGATTCGTACATAGTGACTTGCTGTTTGCGTGAAAGAATTATAATACCACCACCTAAAAATCCATTCAATTGATATTAATATAACAATTTATATTATCCATATACGCAGAAAATAGTAGCATGAAAATATTAATAAACTATAACATATATTATCTTATCGATCACCATACGGAGGAATTGAAACTCCATCAACTACTACTGGAGCTTCATTATGATCGACACGAGAAGTTAATCTTATAGGCGTCAATGTTGCAATGCGTGACCATACCCAAATCTACAATTAACAATTTTTTAGGCGTCGTACCTAATTGCAAGAATTAATATAAAAGCAAAATAATACTACTTCACTTGTAACAATTGCATCGCTCCACCAATATTTGATCTTCCTCTATGTGATGCAGTACAAAGCTCATGATACATGAACGATAAAACTGCACTACCCCAACTAAAGTTACGGACTTCATATATTTGCTCCATATGCTGTAAATAAACCAATGATATTGCAGAACCCAATGAGCTTGGGCACATAAGACATCCAAGAAGTATCAACGCACAGACACGTGCGTATTGTTGGACCTCCAAAACTGTGCTATGATCCATAATTCCATTATTGTGAACATGGTCCGTAAAAGCAGTAAGATGAAGTTGTGACCCCCTAAGGTCTCGCTTTTTTGGAATGAATCCAAGATAACGATGACAATAATCCTGCCACTGCGTGAGGTTGTGAACATGGTCTTTACATGTAACAACAATACCATCTATCGGTAATGCGCAAATAACTGCTATGTCCCTGCAACGTAAACTGTAGCCTCTCCCACACGTAAATGAAATGTTATGAGTCTCTGAGCGCCACCTCTTGACCAGAGCTAAAATTACATGAACATCAGTCTCAATATTTCTACAATAGTAGACACCATAGAATCCCATCTCATTTAATAAAGATAATACCGAGGGTGTAGAGCTTAGTGTCCTATAATTCTCCAAAATCTTCTATCTCCTAGTCTAACAACTAAAGTTGTCATCTATATCTCTAGCTAATACACCCTCTGATCGATGGGCCATCTTGCATGTATAAGATACTGGGATCACGTGGACCATATATATCTCTGATATCCATCCTGAAATATTTGCTGGAAAAATAAATAAAATAATATGATTAGGTACATCCAAAATACTTATTGGTATATTAATGTGAACGACAAAAAATTGAGGATTGGAATTTCTATAGCCCAATTTATAGTCCAATTCTTAATTTCTTTATCATTACATCAAACATATCCAAGTAGATAAAAATACCAAAGATTTAATATGATTAATGATACATTCTATCAAAAATTCCCTTAAATAGAATACTTCAAATTGCCTAAAAAACAAGACTCAACAAAATGTAAACCATTACTTCAATTAAAAACAACTTATAATATTTATAAACACAAATACGTATGTGTGTTCATTACTACAGCGAAACAACATATATCATAATTAATAAAGTGATTATCAATCTAAAATTTTTCTTACAAGTGCACATATTTATCTATAAATCCTAATTCCATAAACTAAAATTGAAATTTATAAAATTAATACAATTCAACATACACTAACAAAAAATTAATTAACTGAACATTACATAAAAACACAAATCTAACATTATATAACAATATTTAATACATAAATCAAATTTAAACTAATATAATTTAATCTAATACATAAATTAAATTTAAGCTAACATAATAAATCATATTTTAAACTAGCATTTATAATTAATAATATTAGTAAACACAAAATGACACATAAACACTCCCCCTTATGTCCATCATCATCATGCAAGCAATTAAAAACCAATCAGCAACAAATGTGAAGGCTCCACCCCTTCTCCCAACATGCCATCCTCTTTCTTGAATCCACAAATTCTAAACAATTATAATGTATTGTACTATAAAAATATTACAAAATTAAAACAAGATATCCAAACATAACTTTAAATGCTCCACTAAAATTATCACTCACAAAAGATTTCCACCAAGTCAAGATAGACTACATCATTACGCACATGTTACAAGCGCACATATTTATTAATAAATCATAATTCGACAAACTAAATGAAAACTTAAATATTTAATACAATTCAATATGTAGTACCAGAAAATTTAACTTAATCATAATTTTAATAAAATTTTTAATTCATATAAAAACACCACTCTAACAAATATAACAACATATAAAACTAACATAAAATGTAATTCAAGATTCAACTAATACATAAATCATTATTTCTGTTAAATCAATTATTATACCAAAAATAATAAAATATTATTTGAGTTTAACCAACACATAAATCAAATTTCAACTAAAACATAATTACATTTTAACTAATTGAGACAAATTATATAAAACATAATTCATAAACTAAAACATAAATCAAATTTTAACTAAAACTTAATTAAATTTTAACTAATTGAGACATATTATATAATACATATTTCATATAACTAAAACATAAATCATTTAGCTAAAACATAATTAAATTTTAACTAATGGAGACAATTACCTAAAACATAGTAGAGATAACTAAAACATAAATCAATTTTAATTAATGGAGATAATTAACTAAAACATAATTAAATTTTAGCATAATTAAAAAAATTACCTCAATCAAGGGAAATAATACACAAGTATACACCCTTCAAACCTGAAACAATAACCCAAACAACAATTTTAGTTTTTTTTTTTGTAAATTATAACTAATTTAAAAAAAAAATTCCAGATCTGGCCAGCCGCTGGCCACCGGACAGCCGGTGTTGGTGCTGCTAATGCTACTGGTGCGTCCAGCAGTGGTCGACCGACTAGGCAAGTGCCGGCCGGCCGGCCAAACTAAAAGAGGGAAAAAAAAAAGGAAGAGGAAGAGCAGGAGGGAGTGCACCTGAGTGATATGAAATAAAAAGAAAATGAAATAAAGGTTTTTATTACTACTAAACTAACATTTCTTCTGAAAGAATTTTTTAAATAATTTTTTAAAAAAAATTAATAAGGTATTTAATATTTTTAACTAATTAATACATTAAATATTTTTAAGTAAACATAAGTTTTATAATTTTTTAAATAGCAATATTTTAATATTTTCATATTTGTAAATATATATGTGTGTATATATATATGTATATGTAAGTGAAGTAATGAATGGTTGATGTGAAAGATGGAGTGAGAAAATGAGAGGATAATTGTGCTTTTTAGGGTGTAAGGTTTTGTTTTGAATGAATTATGAGGGGATTTTTTGGGTAAAAAATTGTAATATTTTGGGAAAAAAATTGGAGAATGTGCATGCATTTTGAAATTTTTTTGGAGTTGAAAAATATTTTCCCAAAATATAGGAGAACAAGCCCTAAAGAAATTTATACACAAAGAAAGAAAATTTTTTAAAATAAAAAATTATGGGTACTGTTGAAAGTTGCAACTTTCAACAGTACCCCAGCAATGGCCAACCGGCCAGCCAAAGTAAAAGAGAAAAAAAAAAAAAAGAAAAAAAGGAGGAGGACGAGGAGGAGAGAGTGTACCTAAGTGATATGAAACGAAAAGAAAATGAAATAAAGGTTTTTATTACTATTAAACTAACATTTCTTCTAAAATAATTTTTTAAATAATTTTTTTAAAAGTTAATAAGGTATTTAATAATTTTAACTAATTAATACATTAAATATTTTTAGGTAAACATAAGTTTTATAATTTTTTTAAATAGCAATATTTTAATATTTTCATATATGTAAATATATATGTGTGTATATATATGTATATATAAGTGAAGTAATGAATGGTTGATGTGAAAGATGGAGTGAGAAAATGAGAGGATATATGTGCTTTTTTAAAGTGTAGGGTTTTTTTGGATGAATTATGAGGGGATTTTTTTGGTAAAAAATTGTAGTATTTAATTGGGAAAAAGATTGGAGAATGTGTATGCATTTTGAAATTTTTTGAGGGTTGAAAAATATTTTTCCAAAATATTTGGGGAAATATTTTGAGAACAAGCCCTAAAAAAATTTATACATAAAGAAAGAAAAATTTTTAAAATAAAAAATTATGGGTATTGTTGAAAGTTGCACTCACCGAGTACAACTTTCAACAGTACCCATAATTTTTTATTCTGGTCAAAAACGGCGGCTGGGGAAAAAATTTGGTTATTGTTGAAAATTGCACTCGGTGATTGCAACTTACTATAATTTTGAAAAACCGCCAAAAAGGGCAGTATTTTTGTAATTTTTTTTTGCAATTTTTTTTATAAAAAAGCCAAATATTTTTAGTTTTTATATTTTCATTTCTCTAATTTATTCTACTTTTTTAATTTATATATATAAATATATAAATCTATATATCTTTTATGTTATATGTATATATTATATATTTATATATAATATATATTAATAAATAAATATAAATATATATAAAAATACTATATAATTATATTTATATAATTATCCCAGTCACCCCTGCACCCCACACCCTCCACAACCCCCATCCCCAATTGTCCAGTCCTTACCCTATGGTGGTTGGCCATGGCAGCTACCCCAAGCAAACCCACCCCCTATACACCATACTTTTGCACTCCCCACCCCACCCCAAACGGCCTCCGTCCCCACCCAACAATGTAGCCATCAGTGCGAACAAGGCCATGGAAGCTATGATCATCACATCGCCTTGAAAAACAACAACCATGGCTGCTGTTTTCCAAGCTACTGTGGCCACACCTTCAACGTGGCCGATTGTTATTCCCATCAATAATCCATTTAGATAGTTCTTGATATATCTATTCAATCACTCTAAGAGAACAAATATCTGTGATATTAAATCAATTAATTATGAATTTTAGATTGATTGAACCTACAACTAAACACAAAAATACCCATATAACCTAGGGCAGTGTGGCCTTAGCACATAGTGATGTTTGTATATTTAAGAATAAATATCTCCGATGAATAACAAAGAATGTGGCACAATTTTTGTCAATTAAAAAGTATTTTATCACTCTATGAGAACAAATATCTGTGATATTAAATCAATTAATTATGAATTTTAGATTGATTGAACCTACAACTAAACACAAAAATACCCATATAACCTAGGGCAGTGTGGCCTTAGCACATAGTGATGTTTGTATATTTAAGAATAGATATCTCCGATGAATAACAAAGAATGTGGCACAATTTTTGTCAATTAAAAAGTATTTTAGTACTTTTATCATGTAATTACCAAATATATTAAGAAATATAGTTGTTGGCATAAAAAGAAAAGAAAAGAAAAAGAAAAAGTGATATAAGGACTAAAGTGGAACAAAACCTTAGATTGAGACTAAAGTAGAACATAGAACTTTAAATTAACAATTTTGCCCTTAAAAAGTCAAAATCGATTAATTTTTCAATCAAATACTGTTGGAAAGTAGTTTTGAGGATTGAAATTAAACGACATATTAACATTACAGACTAAAATATAAACTTTTGAAGATTGAGAACTAATGTGATTTTAGAGTAAAACTTTAGAAACTAATTATGTGATTTGCCTGAATAAATATTATTTTGATAAAAAAAAAAAGAAAAATAATAGTTTTCTGGTTTTTTTTAATATTTAAAGAGAATATAGCGCGAATTTATTGTACTGTGCTAATCAATCCACATCATAAAATTTATTATTTTTCTTCATATATAAAACAATGAGACAAATTAAAATTATTAAGAAGTACACTACACGGTTATCTATATTTTAAATAAGTTGCAAGGACCATAAAAGTCATAGAAATAGTTTTCTGAGCACCTGTAAGTGGGAAAAACTTTTATTAGTGTGTCAAAGTGGCACAATAAAGTGCAAATTGTCTTCCATCGTATATAAAGAGATTAAAGTGTGGAAAACTGAACAAAAATCATTCAAATTTCACCTTTTGACACGCTAACCTTGATGTAGAATTGGGTATGAAATTATTATTTAATTACATTTTTTGGATTCGTGGAACTAAATTTTTCTTCACACTACTGCTTTTGTAACATTTTTATACATTGGCCTTGCGTGATGGAATTTCAAATTAAAATTTTATCTTTATGTGGAATCTATTCTTGGCTAGCTTTTTCATAAATTGGGTATCGATTTAAAAAAAATACCAATTACATGCAATGTCAAATAACTTGAAACTTAAGAAAAGCTTCAAGAAATTAACTACTTTCAAGATTTCATTATTACAGTATCATTTTTGCAAATTATGGCTGGCCAATTAGTTTTATATAGGGTAAGTATTTAAAATCTAATCATTTGAGAAAAAGTTCAAGAAATATGTATGGATAATACAAAAAGAATCCATTTATACTACTCGCTAAAGCTCATAATTAATTGCTTATATTGTAATCTAAATTTTTAGAACATTGATGTATATAAACATAAAATTATTATTTTCAATACCTAAAGAGAATATAGAGAATATACTAATTTTAATATGAGAAAACAAATGCGTGATAATTATTAACAAATGCATGCCTTTTTTTTATAAAAAAAATAAAATAAAACAAAGATCAAAACTATATTATTCATGCCGAACATTGCAACTTATCATTCTTTTGTAATTTTATTTCAAATTTCGACAAAACACTTATAATGATTGAACATATCTAGCTAACCTCCAACATTCCTTGAAGACATCAATTCGATGTCTGACTCTGATCCAATAAACCTAAAAAAGTCTCCTTATTTTTCACAATATGTATAGAAAAGGCATTTTGCTAGGAGGTCATTTCAATTATGAATATGCAAACATGCTATTAGGCATATTCAATGTGTAAGGGACTAAGCTATTAAATTTGTAAAGACATGAAAAATACTAAAATAACGTATTCATATAGAGTCTCAAGGCATTAAAAAAAATTGTTGTTATTTTGATAAAAAGGAATAATAATAATAATAATTTTCTTCTTTTTTTCTAATATTCAAAGAGAATAGCGTGGATTTACGGTACTGTGCTAATAATCTGCATCATATTTATTTATTATTTTTTTTCATAAATGAAATTATGAGGCAGATTAGACGTCATCGGGAAGTACACTACAATCGGTTATATTAGATTTTAAAAAATTGCAGGGATGATAAGAAGTCATGGAGATAGTCTTCTAACCATCCATTAGTGGGAAAAAAAACTTTATGAGTGACAAACTGTCACTATAGTGGAAATTTACTAATAAATTACGTTTATGGTCAAGTTTAGCAACTTATCATTGAAAATATAATATAAGAAATGACTAAAACTTCACTTATGCTGTCTTCCATTCGTTCCTCACTCCATCTATCTGCTTTCTCTTGGACAGGGTAAAAAGGTTAAAGTGTGGAAAATTGAACAAAAATCATTCAAGTTTCACCTTTTGAAATTTTAGTTTTGATGCAGAATAGGCTGTAAAATTCTCATTTAATTGCTTTTGGTATTCGTGGGACTAATTTTTTCTTCGCATTATTGCTTTTATAAATATTTAAACTTGTCAAATATATATTGATTTTTGAGCGATAGAATTTCAAAGATCTTATTGATGTATAGCATATATCTATTAATTTTGGCTAACTTAATTTCTATAAATTGGGTATCAATTAATAGCTTTTTTAAAAAATTATAATTTTTGTAAAAGAAGTTTAAAATGCACAAATAGTAGTATTCAAAGTACATAACTGAAAATTTGTTTTATAAATAAATTAATACCTTTATTCCCTTAACTAGTCCGCCAATAAAAATTGATCAAATACAATCCACGCAAAACTATTCCCCTACCTTTGGGTCAAATATACAAAAACTATTGAGAAACCACTAAATTCTAAAAGTCATCATTTTAATTTACCAAGTATTATTTAATCTCCTGTACTTACATTTTTCAATTTTTTTAACTAAATTATGAGGTGTGAAAAAAATAAATAATGATACCTTAGTCTAATGTCAAACAACTTGAAACTTAATAAAAAGAAAAAAGAAAAAGAAAAAGAAAAAGAAAAAGCTTGCAGAAATTAATTACTTTCAAGTAAGGGTCTAAATGAGTCAAGCCAAGTTCGAATCTAGCAAGCTCAAACTCGACTCATCTATTAATTTGTGAGCTTGAGTTTGGGCTCAAGCTTGGTCGCGTCCAAACAGTTATGCTCAAGCTCGACTTGTTGGAATAGATGAAGGTTTGACGAGCCTTATCGAGATTATATTGACTTGATAAGGCTCATAATAGGAAAGCAGAAGAACTCAATTGGTATAATCTCAAAGAGCTCGAGCTTGTATACATTTGGATTAACTCGAACTCATTTAAACTCAAAACAAAATCTATAATTATAATTTTTTTAAATAATTTTATTATATTTTTCTAAAAATAAAAAACAAATTATTATTATTATTATTATTATTATTATTATTATTATTATTATTATTATTATTATTATTATTATATGGATCTAGACTATAACTATATATATATATAATAAAAGGTTCATTTAGACTCGCAAGATTTACGAGTCAAATACTATTAATCTCAACTCGTCTCATTTGACTAATGAGCTCAGGCCCAACTCATGTTTAAAAAGATCAAGTCGAATACGAGCTTTTATCGAGTCAAACTCAAATCGTTTCTTCATCCCATCTCATTTATACCTCTAATTTGAAGATTTCATCCATTATCAATTCAATTTGGGCCCGAAAATCACGTGGCATCGGCCCGCGCCTACTTGGCGCCACATCATATTCTCTTTCCTACATGCCATGTGGTGTGGCAACCCCTTCTTGCCATGTTAGCACATGTATTACACTAGACACACACACACACACACACACACACACACAAAAAGGAAAAAAAAAAGAAAAATTTGCACAAAAAATCAAAAAGATAAAAAAAAAAAAAGATAAATCTTGAAAAATATTTATATACTTATATATATTGCCATATATAAACACACATACACATATATCTCACTTGCTACATTATCGAATTAAGTGAATTGAGTCCTAAAAAAATTTAAAACTTACACATTAGAATTTAAAATATCAAATATCCTTCAAATTTATAAAATTCTATTTTATACGAATTTATCATCTAGAATTTTTTTTAAATCTAATTTATCACTTTAGGCCATATAAATTAAATAATATTAAGTTAAAATATTTAATAATTTTAAACTAGTAAACATATCTAAAAATTTAAATAAATTTTGTTGAATTTATTTATCAATTCAAAAATGAAATAAAAATTAAACAATAAAATTAAGTCTATCATATTATCTATATAATTCAAATTTACATAATACTATTAAAATGATAAATACATCTAAAATAATTCTACTAAATATAAATATATTTTATTTATTAATTCAAATATAACAAAATAAAACTTAAACAATAAAATTTTAAGTCTATCTTCCTAACTATATAATTATAAACTATATAATAATATTAAAATTATAAATATTCTAAAATAACTCAAATAGTATAAATAAAGAATTCAAATATAATAATAATAATAATAATAATAAGAAGAAGAAGAAGAAGAAGAAGAAGAAGAAGAAAGAAAAAGAAGAAGAAGAAAAAAATCCCCAAGCCCCCCCCCCCCCCCATCCCTTTCCCTCCAACGCTCCTCCCCTCACCCCCCACCAACCACACCCCTTCCCCTCAACTTGGCCGCTGGCCAGTAGCTGCCTACCTCGGTCTAGTAGCTTCATGGCTAACGGTTGCCTCCGCCTAGGCCTGGCACATACGGCCAGGCAAATCTGGCCAGTCCAGATCTACCAACTAGTGGCCTAGCCCATGGCAGCCATGGTGGTGGCGGGTGTTTGTGGGGGTGTTGGGGTATATATATTATATGCGTGTATATATATATTTATGTATTTAAAATTTATATATGTATGTATATATACATTTTTATTTATTAGGCTTTTTTATTTTTTATGTCTTTACTTTTTATTTTTTACGTATTATTTTCATATTTTGCTGATGTGGCTGGTTGAATTACCACGTCGTTGCCACCCAAGAGAAAAGTAGGACAAGTTTGATGTGGGGCGTCACGTGGCGCTAGGTCAGACCCCACGTAGGCGCGGGCTGGTGCCACATGATTTTCAGGCCCAAATTGTCCTCAAATTGCCAAATTTCAGGAGATAGTAGGCTAATCTTGCAGCTCGAAAGTAGTTACGGTCCTAAATTGCCAAAAGGCCATATGTACATGACTAATTTTGCAATTTTGCCTAAAATTTAAATGATGTGGCGCTTTTCTTTTGAGATGGTGGACTGTGTGGAAAGGGGGCCAAGCTTACTAGGATTGAGTCGATTGACCTCGTTGGATTTTATTACACGTCAGTGCCACGTCAGTGACATGCAAGCATCATCGGCGCTGACTGTGTTTTCCGATGATCACGGTCCTTTTTTTTTTTAATTTTTATGAGTTTTGGTCCTAGTTCACTACGACCCCAAATTTCGGTCATATAATGCGAAATGGCTATAGTTACTATCCTACTTTTGCAATTTTCCCTTCAATAATATTAAAACATATCTAAAATAATTTAATTAAATTTATATCATTAAAATATAACATATTAGATTATGCTAAATATATATTTATATTATTAAAATAATCTAATAATATTAAAATAGTAATATATATATAAATATTTTAATTAAATTACATTCAATTTAACTAAAAAGTAAAAAAAAAAAAAAAAAAACTAAACTAAATTAAATCTATCATGATAATATATTTTTAATAATTTTTAAAATTAAAAAATAATAATGACATCTAACACACCTAGATTTGGCATTTTAGAATGTAAGATTTAAAAATTAAAATATTTATTTGACAAAAACTTTGGGGCCCAAAACACAAATAAGAAAGAATTTGATTGTAAAAATTTTGAAAGTTTTGAGGGTCAATTTTGAATTAATTTTGGTCAACCAAGTCAATAGAGTCACTAACTAGTTTGAGGATTTAATTGAAATTGAGGAAAAGAATTTTGGGATCAATGTGAGGCACTCATAGAGTTGAAGGATTCAATTGAAATCTGAGAGGAAGTTTTGGGGTGAAATTAGAATTTCAGAAAGTTGGAAAAAATATACGTAAGAGCCCTCCCATTGTATCAAATTATTCCATGCTTACTATCACCATTCTCTCCAACTAGCACCGCTCCGATGCTGGAAAAACTAGCAACCAGACTAACCATTCTCTTTCCCTCACCACAAGGAACGCATCGGTACCAAATTTGCCTAAAAACAACCGGTGAATAGCCAAAAAATAAGCTTCGAACGGAGCCTCACGGTGGTGGTGACGGGTTGCTTAGTTTTTGTAATGAAAACTCATAAACAAGAAGTGGGTTTTGATAGACTTGACGAGAGGAGTGTAATGGTGGTTTCAATTTGTGATTTGACCAATGGAGAAGGAGAATGAAAGGTGGAGGCACGCGGTGGTGTTGGGCAGTTTTGCTTGAAATTGGCTAACAAAGTGAAGGGGAAACTGAAATTGTTTTGGGGGTTTGAAAGAGCGCAACAAGGCACACCTTCTACCGGCAGTAGAACCCAGTTTCGGTGGAGGCGCATGGCAGTGGCAACGGTCTAGCGGAAATTGAAGGTGATAAAAATATATTAAATAAACCCTCATAAATTCAAAAATATTAAAAATAGGTCCAAGGGTATTTCTATCTTTTCATATTTCTAATCTTTTTTTTCATTTTTCTTTTTTTTTTAAATTTTTTTAACAAAATGGCATTTTGGTCATTTTACACTTTTCGTCAACATTGTAATTTAGTTTGAAAGTTCAGGGGATATTTGTAATTTTCAAAACAATGAAAGTTTTTTTGTAATTACACCAAACCTCGTGAGGTATGGATGTAATTGAGCCTTCTTTTTAATGCAAGTGTCACAAGCTCGTCAATGTACCTTTGATTTGGAATTCTGATAATAAAGTTATATTTCTTGTATGCTAGCTAATACTAAAGAGATGGAAATTTTGAAAACAATGAGACCAATTTTAGATTATGAGGTTGAAAAATATAAAGAATACATGTTATTTATTATTTAAAAACTAATGCAGTTGAAAATAACACTCCATGGAAACTAATAACCCAATTTGTGCTTTGAAAGTTTTGTTTCTGTTTAGAATTCAAATAAAATTTTATTAAATTTTTTAACAGAAACTGTGAGAAAATGGATCTTTGTAAAATATCCAAACCTCAAAAACAGTGAATATGAAAAGTTAGAATCTTATGCGAGGTGGACGAAAATAACCTTTAATTATTTAGCTATTATACGTATACTGAAATTTGATGAATTGCTACAGCACCTTTTCAACTTATTGACAAATTAGAGCGCGCCCCCCCACACACACACAGATATATATATATATATATATATATAGGTCCACTAGATGCTACAGATTTTAGTACAATGGCATCTTGAATTTAGAACAGCCTTAACTCTTCTATACCATTCTTCTATAATTTTTTCAAGTCCCGATAAAACATTTATAATGGTGCAACATAACTAACCTTCAACACGGTTTAAATTTTTTATTTCATTTTCTATTCCAATTTATTAATATATGACATGTGTATTAAATATTTTTTTATAATAATAATTGGTTGAGAATCAGAACACTTGACATAAGTACAAGAAGTTAGAATAGAAAAATGAAATAGAATATCTAAAGTGCCTTCAACATTTCATGCAAACATCAGTCCGATGCCACATCCATCCTATCTAAGAAAGTCTTTTCCATTCTCATGACGTGTAAAGAATGGACATTTTTAGGAGTGCATGTTCAATTGTATATATTTGACATATTCAATATATTAGGACTGGGGGATTAAGTCATTAAATGTGTAAATAACACGAAAAGGTAAAAATAATATATTTTTATAAAGTCTCAAGGCATTGAAAAGAATAAATATTATTTTGATAAAAAAAAGAAATATAATAGTTTTCTAATCTTTTTCTAATATTTAAAAAGATTGTAGCATGAATTTATTGTACTGTGCTAATCAATCCACATCATATAATTTACTATTTTTCTTCATATGTAAAACAATGAGCAAATTAAAATTATTGAGAAGTACACTATACGGTTATCTATATGCATTTAAAATAATTTGTGGGGATGATAAAAGTCATGGAAATAGTTTTCCAACCATCTGGAAGTGGGAAAAGCTTTTATTAGAGTGTCAAAGGCGTCATAATAAAGTGCAAATTCATTAATACTTTTATGTTTGGTCAAATCTAAGAACTTATATATCATCACAAAAATATTATGGGAAATGGCTAAAACTTCAATTGTATTGCCTTTCATTCAATCTTTTTATTAGAGTGTCAAAGGCATCATAATAAAGTTCAAATTCATTAATAATTTTATGTTGGGGTCAAGTCTAGGAGCTTATATATCATTACAAATATATTATAAGAAATGACTAAAACTTCAATTATATTGTCTTTTGGTCTTTTCATTCTATATATAGATACTTTCTCTTGGATCGCAAAGAGATTAAAGTGTGAAAATTTGAACAAAAATTATTCAAATTTCACCTTTTGAAATCTAAATTTTGACATAGAATTAGCTATGAAATTATCATTTAACTACATTTATTATAATAATAATAATAATAATAATAATAATAATAATAATAATAATAATAATTATTATTATTATTATTATTATTATTATTATTATTATTATTATTTTATTTTATTTTTTTGCATTTGTGTAACCAATTTTTCTTCACATTATTGCTTTTATAACCATTTAGGCTCATTAAACACACATACTGGCTTTTGCGTGATAGAATTTCAAATTAAAATTTTATCGTTATGTGGAGTCTATTCCTGGCTAGCTTTTCTATAAATTAGCTATCATTTAATAATTTTATAAAAAAAATATCAAATTAAATGCAATGTGAAATAACTTAAAACTTAAGAAAGGCTTGCAGAAATTAATTACTTTCAAACTTTCACTGTTAAAGTATTATTTTTACAAATTACAGCCGGCCAATCAGTTATATATATGGTTACTCAATTCAATAGAATATTTACATTTAATCATTTGAGAAGTTTAAGAAAATGTATGGGTAATACAAAAAGAATCCATTTTCCACTCGCTAAAGTTCACAATTAATTGATTATATTGCAATATATTTTAAAACATAACAAAAGGGAACAATCTAAGTCAATCAATTATTTTTATGAAAAAATATTTAGTACACATGTCATATATCCATCAAATAAAATAGAAGATGAAATATAAATTGAAATAGAGGACTTAACCGCCTTTTCCTAGGTAACTGACTTCACTTGATGTTAAAAAAAACAAGACATTTCTAAAAAACTAGAGATAATAATCTTGTGAACCAATCAAAATGTGTTTTAGGTTGCATATTTTATTAAAATAAAATTTTGAATTTAGTATGTAAATTAGTCTCGACTCTTCTATAAATTAATAAAGAAACAAAATGATCATTTAGTTCAGGCTGCTTGGCTTGGCCAGGATGACAAGATTGGCAAGCAAATATGATGATTTTAATCATTTTTCATGCTGAGTATAGTAAAGTAAATATTTTATCATTTTTTTATAATTTTATTTTAAATTTTGGTAATACACTTAGCATATCTGGCTAATCTTCAAGCTCTCATTTAGATATTAACTCCTAACTCGAATTCCTGACTTAAACAAGTCTTTTCCTTTCTCAAAACATGTAGTTTCCTTCTTTTACTAATATTGAAAGAGAATGTAGCGTGATTTTATGGTTCTATATTGGTCAACCTAGGTCATATAATTTATTATTTTTCTTCATATATGAAATAATGAGGTAAATTAGATAATATTACTGCAAAGTTCAATACACGCTGCTAGATTTTAAAAGATTATAGGGATGACAAAAAGTCATGAAAATATTAATTGGGAAAAACATCATTAGAGCTGTCAATCTATGACAATAAAGTGTGAATTCACTAATGATTTTACATTTATGGTCAAGTCTAGCAACTTATCACCATAGAAATATTATAAGAAATGACTAAAAATTTAGTTGTGTCGTCTTTCATTCGTTCTTCGTTCCATTCATCCACTTTATTTTGGACCGAGTAAAGAGATTTGAGCGTGGAAAATTGAACAAAAATCATTCAAGTTTCTTGTTTTGAAATTTTAATTTTGACGTAGAATTGGCTATAAAATTATTATTTAATTACATTTTTCTTGGGACCAAATTTTTCTTCACATTATGGCTTCTATAAACATTTAGCCTCATTAAACATGTATATTGGTTTCCATGCGATAGAATTTCAAATTAAGATTTTATTGATGAGTGGAATTCATTCCTGGCTAGCTTTCAATAAATTGGGTATCATTTAATAGTTTAAAAAATTAGATATCTTTTAGATAATATTACGTAATTCAATAAAATAATTAAACTTAATCTTTATAAGTAATCAAGCAAAATTATACTGTAAGCTATTTTCAAATAACACGATGAAACAATCTAATGCATATTAAATGGAGCCTAATTACTTTGATGGTTCAAAAGTTAATTAGGTCTTTTTGAAAAAATTTCTGCACGCTGATTATGGTTCCCAAAATCTCTTTAATTATTCTTTTCTTCCCATTTTTCTTTCTCATTTTTCTTATGTTTTTTTCAATTTATATTCTCTATTTCAAGTCATGTTTGATCCATATTTCATTTAATAAATATATATGAAGTGTATTAAATATTTTCTTCTTTCTTGTCATTGCTTATATAGGGGTTAACTTTTTCTTTTTTCTTTTGAGCATTTCTTTAGGTCAACTTAATTACTATGCAACTTTTCCTTGTCCTTTTTCTTTGTTCTTCCTCATCAATTCTTCTTGGTTTCTCTTTTGGGGTCAACTTAATTACTATGCAAGTCTTCCATTACATAGATACTAACTAGTGCTTATATAATTGAGTGCAAGAGAATGACAAGATTATTCCCAAATATATACAACTCAACATATATCTTTCTCTATTTTTTAACTTTTATCCCATCTATGCAAGCATTATTCTAAAAATACTTATTCAAATGAAGTTCTTTCAGTTTTTTCCTTTATTACTAGTTTTTTTACTCATAAGCTTGAGGCTTGTCCTTGGTCATTCTCTAGAAGTGCAGAGTGGTAGTAGTATTAGGTGTTTACAGAGGGAGAGGCAAGCTCTTCTCAAGTTCAAAGATAACCTTGTTGATACACATGGCCAACTCACTTCTTGGGGTAATGGGAAAAATAAAAGGGAGTGCTGCAAATGGAGAGGGGTACTATGCAATAACCGAACCAATCATGTCACACGATTGGATCTTTACAATGAATATGATGGTCCTGGTCTAAAAGGTATTATTAGCAATTCTTTACTTGAACTGCAACACTTGCAATACTTGGACCTCAGTTATAATGATTTTAATTATGTCTCTATTCCTGAGTTCCTTGGTTCACTCAGTGAATTACGGTTTCTTATTCTTGTGGAAGCTAATTTCGGTGGACCGATCCCATATCATCTAGGCAACCTATCCAAGTTGTCATATCTTGATCTTAGTTTCAATTTGAATTGCTACAGCAAAAGCCTTGATTGGATCTCTCATCTTCATTCACTTGAATATCTTCAACTCAATTTTATAAACCTCTCAAAGGCAACCAATTGGTTACAAGCAATAAGCAAATTGTCCTTCATAAAAAAATTATTTGTGATGGAAAGTAACCTACCAGATATCCCTCCTTCTTCCCTACCTTCAATCAATGGTTCCACTCCTCTTGCCGCAATTGATCTTTCATGGAACTATTTCGAAGTCTCCACTTTGGCATTAATCCATTGGTTCTCAAACTTCAGCAGTACTGGTCTCACCTCCATTGATCTCAGTCTTAACGATATGCCAGGTCCCATTCCTAATGTGTTTGAGGACATGACATCACTTGCATCTCTCATTCTCATTAGAACTGGTTTTGGAGGTGGTATTCCTCAATATTTTGGGAATATGAGCGGCTTAATATATTTAGATCTAAGTTGGAATAATTTGACTGGAGAGCTTTCTGAGCTAATGATGAATTTGTCCGGGCCTATAGAAAAAAACCTACAGGGGCTTTTGTTGCATGGGAATAGAATAAGTGGATCGTTTTGTAATATGTCGAGGTTTTCATCCTTAGAGACATTGCGACTTGGGGCAAATCAATTGAATGGGTCCATTAAAGAAGGTTACCTAAAACTATCCCATCTTCTTGTGCTAGGTTTGTCTGCAAACCCATCTCTTGCAGTGAAGTTCAGCCCTCATTGGGTTCCTCCATTCCAACTACAACATTTGATCCTGAGCGAATGCAAATTAGGACCACATTTTCCTTTGTGGCTCAAAACGCAGAAAGAAATTGTTTACATTGATATATCTAGCAATGGAATCTCAGATATTATTCCTAGTTGGTTTGGTGACATTGTTCCTCAACTTTTCTATTTGGACGCATCAAATAACCAATTGAATGGCGTCCTTCCCCACTTTTCACTCTCCAGCATATCCTTTAGTTATCCAAAGATACTAGATCTATCAAGAAACAAAATTTTAGGTTCAATCATTTCATTGTGCCATATTAGGGACTGGGAGTTCATCGACCTCTCGGATAACCTATTATCAGACCAAATTCCCGATTGTTTTACTCATTTTAAGAGGTTAAAATTTCTTAGCCTAGCAAGCAATAACTTTTCAGGGAAGCTACCTCACTCATTTGGCTCGATAAGTACCCTTTATTTCTTGCACTTACGCAACAATAGTTTCTCTGGCGGACTTCCCACTTCTATGGCAAATTGCACAAACTTGATCGTGATTGACATGGGAAGAAATAAATTGACTGGAAAAATACCAACTTGGATAGGAGAGAGATTTTCACAGCTGAAGGTTCTAATCCTACGCTCCAATAAGTTTTACGGTAGCATACCTTCAAACCTATGTGGTCTAGTAAATATTCACATTTTAGACCTCTCCTCCAACAAGATTTCTGGGGTTATACCAAATTGTGTACATAGATATATTGCCATGATTGGGAAACTAAGTGAAACTATGCAGTCCATCACTAGTTCGTTGAAAGGTAATCAGTATGTTTATCGGACGGAAGTCTACGCAATGGAAAGTGCATATTTCATGTGGAAAGGAATGGAGGTCAAGTACACAAATAACCTAGAACTTGTGAAAGTAATTGATCTTTCAAGCAATAATTTATCTGGTGGAATCCCTTCGGAGATCACAAAATTAGTTGGTTTGGTCCAATTAAACCTTTCCACAAATAATTTAACTGGATCCATTCCTGATAACATTGGTGAATTGAAGTCCTTGGATTCTCTTGATTTTTCAAGAAATCACCTCTCAGGCGGTATTCCGACAAGCCTAAGCGAATTGAGCTTCCTTGGAGTCTTGAATTTGTCGTACAACAATTTTTCTGGTAGAATTCCTCCGAGCCCTAAATTGTTGACTTTCGACAAGTCAACATATATGGGCAATTCAGGTCTGTGTGGGCATCAACTCAATAAATCTTGCCCGGGAGATGAACCCCATCAAGATTCAAATTCTATCGTTGATGACAACAATACAATGAGCAAGGAGGAGTGCAAAGATGATGGGTTTATAACTAAAGAATTCTATGTTGCCCTAGGACTTGGTTTTATAGTTGGATTTTGGGGAATCTTTGGAACAATATTGTTCAACAAGGCAACGAGAGGTGCATTTTTCAAGGTGTACAACATTGTTGAAGATTTTGTGTACGTAAGGGTGGAGCTTACTAAGGCTCGTTTGCGGAGATATTTTCAAAATGGGTGAGTGTTTATTTCAATTCCACTTATGGTAAACTTTGTATTCTAAATAATACACTAATCTACATTATATTGTTTGTGTCCTCTGCAGGTGATTTCTCTAGCAACAACACTTGAAGCAGTTTTATTGAGTTTAGCACCTCAAATAAATGATTGTTTTATTTTCTGCTTTTTGTGTATTTTGTGATTTCTTTCTACTGTAAGACGCCCCTTAGTGTTCCTTAGGAAAATCCTGCAAGAAGTTGCATTTCTTGTTGGCTAGAATAATAATCTGTTTCGGTTGTGTATATAATTAATCCACAATTATATTGTGTATTTGCTTAATTCTTCTGCATACCCTGTTGGTAATTGCGAAGCTTCCAGAGTGGCAACACGCAATACTCGCTGGGCTTAATTTGGGAAAGAAAAGAACTTGCATTTCATTATTCAGGAAAGCAATATATATACAACATTAATTAAAGGGGTAATGATCATGCTTAACCGCCTAACTAATTAATGAACAAACTAACAGAACAGAAAAGGTGCTGTAGATAAAAGAGAAGCACTATCTATATACAAAATAAACACGACTATAGGTTTAATATACCCCGACATTCTTGATTGTTTGGAAGGTCAAAATTAAGCTGACATCATTTCTGCCAACCATCATTTTTAACTGCGAGACAATTTATCTTATTTTCTTGCCTATTTGATTCCTCTCAAAGGGACATAACATATTGACTATTCATACATACATGAGAAAAATGCTATGAACAGAATGCACTCTGTTTGGGTAAGGGAACATTTATTTGGTAATCATTTTTGTACTCACTGGCTTTTTAGCTCTTTACAAAATACTTGGTGTAAAGTGTACTGCTGGAACATGTCTTCTAAGAAATCTTCTTATGGTCTCTTACGGTGCATTTTCTGGCCCTCTCATTGTTTTAAATTGGCATGTAATTCTACAGGTAATGCTCAGTATAAATTCTCTATTACATTTCATGAACATACGATCCATGTATTAAACATTTCTTTATAACAATAATTCATTAAAAATCAAATATACTTGGTGTAAATTCAACAAGTTGGAAGAGGAGATGAAATAAAGGATCCAAAATGGGTGACGGTTGTGACTTGGGTGCCAATCTTTGTCATTGCTTTCCAGTTTTTCTCTTGTGAGATCGTGTTACCTTAAACAAGGCTAAGTCAAGTCTTCCCTGCAGTCTCAGGCTGACTTTTGCTCAAGAAATCTAATCTAAAGATTTTAACACTTGTATAATTGGGAGTAAGAAACAGAAGTCGTCGTCATCCCCAAATACAACCCAGCTTATATGTCTCTCTACTCCATTTGACCCATCTGAGAAAGCACAATAGTTGTAAAAATATGAAGTTCCTTCAGCTTATTCCCTCTTTATTATTAGTAGAAATCTTGCAGTCCATCCATGGAGCGAACAGTGCTAGTAAAATCAGATGCTTAGAGAGGGAAAAACAAGCTCTTCTTAAGATCAAACACCAACTTGTTGTCCCAGATGATCGACTCTCTTCTTGGAGTCGTGAAGAAAATAAATAAAAGAATTGCTATAAATAGAGAGGAGTACTCTGCCATAATCGAACCAATTATATCACTGGAATATTGGACCTTCCATCGCTGTATGCATCCACTTTATTTCCCAAAACTTGTTGCAAGCAAAATTTTGGCTGGGGAAATACGAATATATGTTCCGTTTTGTATTGTAATTTATTATATAACTTGATGTGTTTAATTATAATTAATTATTTTTATAAAAAATATTTAATATTTTTGATATATATACATAAAGAGAAATAAAAAAATGAAAGATGAAATTTAAAATATAAAAGTAAAAGTAGTATTAATTACACATCTATTTGGAATTGCCAAATATGTTGGCTGAAACTTCACTAGCTTTTCTTTCTCTTGATATTTATTTTTTCTTGTTTACTTGTCCTTTTCTTTCCTTCCTCGTCATTGCTTCTTGCTTTCTCATTTGTGGCCAACTTAATTATTACAACTCTTGCATGCATATACTCCATTACAATGAAACTGGTGCTTAAATAATTACCTGCCAGAAAATGAAAAGATCACCCAATTACATATATATAGGTCGACTGTCAACTAGATGTTACAGTTTATTAAAATGAAATTTTGAATTTAGTTTGAACAGCCTCAACTCTTCTATAAATTAATCAAGAAAAAAATAATGATTTAGCTCTTAGATGTTTGGTTTGGCCATGATGACAAGATTGGCAAGTAGATATGATGCTGGATTTTAATTATTTTTTCATGCCAAGTATTGTAAAATTATTAATTTGTCATTCTTTGGTAATTTTGTTTTAAGTCTCGATAAAACATTTATAATGGTTCAACATATCCAACCTTCAACATGGTTTAAATTTTCTATTTCATTCCCTATTTCATCTTATATCCCAATTTATTAATGTATGACATATGTATTAAATATTTTTTTATAATAATAATTTATTGAGAATAAAAAACACTTGGTATAAATACAACAAGTTGGAATAAAAAATGAAATATGGAACGAAATAGAATACTCAAAGTGCCTTCAACGTTTCATGCAAACATCAGTGCGATGCTTGACTTCGATCCTATCTAAGAAATTCTTTTCCTTTCTCAGGACATGTATAAAAAATGGACTTTTCTATGAGTTCATATTCAATTATAGCTATTTGACATATTCAATATATTAAGAAGGGAGTATCAAGTCATTAAATGTGTAAATAAATTGAAAAGGCAAAATTAATATATTTATATGGAGTCTCAAAGGCATTGAAAAGAATAAACAGGACAAATTACATAATTAGTCCCTACTCTTTAAAAGCTCATCTGTTAGTTCATAACGTTAATTTATTGTTTCATTTTAGTCTTTAAAACCATTTTTCGGCAGTATTTGGCCAACAAATTGACCAATTTTGACTTTTTAAGGGCAAAATTCTCAACTTAAGGTTATTGTTCCACTTCAGTCCCGATATCACTTTTTCCCTTTTTTTTTAGGAAAAATTGCGTTTTACCCCCTACGAAAATGGAAAAGGGCAAAAAAAAAAAAAAAACTTATTGAAAAAAGGCAAAAAACCTTCTTGTATTTTGAAAATTATAAACACTGCCTCCCGCTCCTTATTGCTTCAATTTAATCCTAATTTTAACATATAAAGACTATATTACCCTTAATTATTTCATATATTTTTAATTTTTTTTAAAAAATATATTTTGGTATCTCTTCTTTCATCCCTTTCAAACTTAAAAACTATTTTTAGTTTTATATTTTCATTTCTCCAATTTATTCTACTTTTTTCATTTATATATATATAAATATATAATTCTATATATCTTTTATGTTATATGTATATATTATATATTTATGCTATATTATATATTTGTATATAATATATAAAATTACTATATAATTACATTTGTATAATTATCCCAATCACCCTTGCACACCGCACCCTCTGCGATTCCCATCCCCATCCTCATCTCCAATTGTCCCATTCCTACCCCATGGTGGTTGGCCATGCCAACTACCCCAAGCAACCCCCCCCCCCCCCTAAACACCATACTTTTGCAGTCCCCACCCCATCCCAAACTGCCTCGTCCCCACCCAACAATGTAGTAGTCGATGCGAACAAGGCCATGGCGGCTATGATCATCACATCACCTTGGAAAACAACAACCATGGTTGTTGTTTTCCAGGCAACTATGGCTGCACCTTCAATGTGGCCTATTGTTATTCCCATCAATAATCCATTTAGACAGTTCTTGAAATATCTATTCAATCACTCTAAGAGAACAAATATCTGTGATATTAAATTAATTAATTATGAATTTTAGATTGATTGAACCTACAACTAAACACAAAAATACCCATATACCCTGGGGCAGTGTGGCCTTAGCACATAGTGATGTTTGTATATTTAAGAGTAGATATCTCCGATGAATAACAAAGAATGTGGCACAATTTTGTCAATTAAAAAGCATTTTAGTACTTTTATCATGTAATTATCAAATGTATTAAGAAATGTAGCTGTTGGCATAAAAAGAAAAAGAAAAAGAAAAAGAAAAAGTGATATAAGTACTAAGGTGGAACAAAACCTTAAATTGAGACTAAAGTTGAACACAAAACTTTAAATTGACAGTTTTGCCCTTAAAAAAGTTGAAATCGATTAATTTTTCAGTCAAATACTGTTGAAAAGTAGTTTTGAGGACTAAAATTAAATGCTATATTAACGTTACAGACTAAAATATAAATTTTTGAAGATTGAGGACTAATGTGATTTTAGAGTAAAACTTTAGAGACTGATTATGTGATTTGCCTGAATAAATATTATTTTGATAAAAAAAGAAAAATAATAGTTTTTTTATTTTTTTTAATATTTAAAGAGAATGTAGTGCGAATTTATTGTACTGTGCTAATCAATCCACGTCATATAATTTATTATTTTTCTTCATATATAAAACAATGAGGCAAATTAAAATTATTAAGAAGTACACTACACGATTATCTATATTTTAAATAAGTTGCAAGGACGATAAAAGTCATAGAAATAGTTTTTTGACCACCTGTAAGTGGGAAAAACTTTTAGTAGTGTGTCAAAGTGGCACAATAAAGTGCAAATTGTCTTCCATTGTATATAAAGAGATTAAAGTGTGGAAAATTGAACAAAAATCAATCAAATTTCACCTTTTGATACGTTAACCGTGATGTAGAATTGGCTATGAAATTATTAGTTAATTACATTTTTCGCATTCGTGGAACTAAATTTTTATTCACATTATTGTTTTGTAACTTTTTTATAAATTGGCCTTGCTTGATGGAATTTCAAATTAAAATTTTATCTTTATGTGGAATCTATTCTTCATCACAAAAATATTATAAGAAATGACTAAAATTTTACTTATATAGTCTTTCATTCAATTTTTTTATTCTATCTACCTACTTTGTCTTGGACTACAAAGAGATTAAAGTGTGAAAGAATAAAAATCATTCAAATTTCACTTTTTAAAATTTTAATTTTGACGTAGAATTAGCTATGAAATTATCATTTAATTACATTTTATTTTGCAGCCGTGTAACTAAATTTTTCTTCACATTATTGCTTTTATAAAGATTCGGGCTCATTAAACGCATACACTGGCTTTTGAATGATAGAATTTCTAATTAAAATTATATCATTATGTGGAATCTATTCCTGGCTAGCTTTTCTATAAATTGGGTATCATTTAATAGTTTTAAAAAAGTATCGAATTAAATGCAATGTCAAATAACTTAAAATTTAAGAATGGCTCGCAGAAATTAATTACTTTCAAATTTTCACTATTAAAGTATTTTTTTTACAAATTACGGCTGGCTAATTAGTTATATATATGTATATATAGGCTATCAATTAATAAAATATTTAAATTCAATAATTTGAAAATACAGAAGGAATCATTTTCCACTCATTAATGTTCACAATTAATTGATTATATTGTAATCTGATTTAAAACATAATAAAGAGACACACGCGAAATCAATCAATTATTTTTATTAAAAAGTTATTTAATATACATATCATATATTTAATTATTTATAAAATGAAATAGGAGATAAAATATAAACTAAAATCAAAGGCTTAACCGCCTTTTCAAAAATAATGTAGTGTGGTTTTATGGTCCTGTACTAGTCAATTTAGGTCATATAATTTATTATATTCCTTCATATATATATAAATATGAAATAATGACGTAAATTAGATAATATTATTAAAAAATTCAATGCACGATTATATTATATTTTAAAAAGCTACATTAAGTGGGAAAAACTTTATTAGAGGTGTGAAACTATCACATTAAAACACAAATTCACTTAACAATTTTACGTTTATTGTTAAGTCTAGCAACTTACTATCATAAAAACATTATAAGAAATAACTAAAACTTTAGTTTTCTTGTGTTTCATTCTTTCTTCATTCCATTCATCTACTTTCTCTTGAACCAAGTAAAGAGATTAGAGTGTGGAAGATTGAAAAAAATCGTTGAAATTTCTCCCTTTGAAATTTTAATTTTGACATATAATTGGCTATAAAATTATTATTTAATTACGTTTTTCTTGGCACCAAATTTTTCTTCACATTATTGCTTCTATAAACATTTAGGCTCATTAAACATATACATTGGTCTCCGTGCGATAGAATTCCAAATTATGATTTTATTGATGAGAGGAATGCGTTCCTGGCTGGCTTTCAATAAATTGGGTATCATTTAATAGATTAAAAATATATATTTCCTTTAGATAATATTACTTAATTCAATAAAATAGTTACATTTAATCTTTATAAATAATCAATCAAAATTATACTGTAATCTATTTTAAAATAATAAGATGAAACAATTTAATACAAATTAAGTGGAGCCTAATTACCTTAATGGTTCAAAAGTTAATTGGGTCTTTTTGGAAAATTTCCTGCACCCCGGTTCTGGCTCCCAAAAGCTTTTTAATTACTCTTTTCTTCCCTTTTTTCTTTTTCATTTTTCTTATTTTCTTTCAATTTATATTCTCTATTTTGAAGTCATGATTTATCCGCATATATATATATATATATATCAAGTGTATTAAATATTTTCTTCTTTCTTGTCATTGCTTATTATAGGGGTTAACATTTTCTTTTTTCTTTCTATCATTTATTTAGGTCAACTTAATCACTGTGCAAGTCTTCCATTACGCAGACACTGACTTGTGCTTATATATTTGAGTGCAAGAAAATGAAAAGATCATTTCCAAATATATACGACTCAAAATATATCCTTCTCCGTTTTTTAACTTTTATCCCATCTGTGGAAGCATTATTCCAAAAATGCTTATTCAAATGAAGCTCTTTAATTTTCTTCCTTTATTACTAGTTTTCTTACTAGTAAACTTGAGGCTCGTCCTTGGTCATTCTCTAGAAGTGGAGAGTGGCAGTAAAATTAGGTGTTCAGAGCGGGAGAGACAAGCTCTTCTCAAGTTTAAAGACAACCTTGTTGGTACACATGGCCGACTCGCTTCTTGGGGTAATGGAAAAATAAAAGGGAGTGCTGCAAATGGAAAGGGGTATGATGCAATAACCAAATCAATCATGTAACACGGTTGGATCTTCATAATGAATATGATGGTTCTTGTCTAAAATGTATAATTTGCAATTTATTACTTGAACTGCAACATTTACAATACTTGGACCTCAATTATACTGATTTCAATTATGCCGCTATTCCTGAGTTCATTGGTTCACTCAGTGAATTGCGGCATCTTGATCTTGTGGAAGCTAATTTTGGTGGACCAATCCCGTATCATCTTGGTAACCTATCCAAGTTGTCATATCTTGATCTTGGTTACAATTCAAATTGCTACGGCAAAAGCCTTGATTGGCTTTCTCATCTTCATTCACTTGAATATCTTCATCTCAATTTGATAAACCTCTCAAATGTAACCAACTGGTTACAAGCAGTAAGCAAACTAACCTCTATAAAAGAATTATATCTGAGATGTAGTACGCCACCAGATATCCCTTCTTTTTCCCTACCCTCAATCAATGGTTCCACTTCTCTTGCTGCAATTGATCTTTCATTCAACTATTTTGAAGTCTCCACTTTGGCATTAATCAATTGGTTCTCAAACTTCAGCAGTACATATCTCACTTCCATTGATATCAGTTATAACAATATGCCAGGTCCCATTCCTGATGTTTGTGAGGACATGACATCACTTGCATCTCTCTATCTATTTGAAACTGGTCTGGAAGGTGGTATTCCTTATTTTGGGAATATGAGCAGTTTGATATATATATATATATATATTTGGGTTTGAATAATTTGACTGGAGAGTTTTCTGAGCTAATGATGAATTTGTCTGGGCCCATAGAGAAAAACCTACAACGCCTTTGGTTGGATAGGAATAGAATAAGTGGTTTTCATCCTTAGAGGAATTGCATCTTCAAGCAAATCAATTGAATGGGTACTTCAAGAAGGTTACCTAAAATTACCCCTTCTTTTTTCACTATATTTGTCTTCAAACCCATCTCTTATTGTGAAGTTCAGCCCTGTCTCGGTTCCTCCTTTCTAGCTACAATATTTGTATTTGAAGGAATGCAAATTAGGACCACATTTCCTTTTGTGGCTCAAAACGCAGAAAGAACTTTCGTATATTGATATATCCAATGCTAGAATCTCTGACATCATTCCTAGTTGGTTTGGCGATGTTGCTTCTCAACTCCAATATCTAAATGCATCAAATAACCAATTGTATGGCGTCTTTCCTAACTTTTCACTCTCTACCATATCCTTTAGTATTCCAAAGATACTGGATCTATCAAGAAACAAAATTTTGGGTTCAATCAATTTTTTGTGCTATATTCGAGATTGGGAGTTCCTTGACCTCTCGGAAACCTATTATTGGACCAAATTCCTGATCGTTTTACTAATTTTAAGGGGTTAAAATTTCTTAACTTAGAAAACAATAAATTTTCAGGAAAGCTACCTCACTCATTTGGCTCGCTAAGTGCCCTTTATTTATTGCACTTACGCAATAATAGTTTCTTTGGAGGACTTCCCACTTCTATAGCAAATTGCAAAACTTGATCATGATTGACATGGGAATAAATAGATTGATTAGGAAAATACTAGCTTAGATTGGAGAGAAATTTTCAAAGCTGAGGGTTCTAGTCCTACGTTCCAATGAGCTTTACAATACCTTCAAACCTATGTGGTCTAGTAAATGTTCAAATATAAGACCTCTCCTCCAACAAGATTCTGGGGTTATACCAAATTGTGTACATAAATATATTGCCATGACCAGGAAACTAAATGAAACTATGTCATCCATCCCTAATTCGTCGATTTATGCTCAATTTTTATATTTGAGTGAAATCTACAAAATGGAAATTGCATATTTCATGTGGAAAGGAATGGAGGTCAAGTACACAAATAATCTAGGTCTTATGAAACTAATTGATCTTTCAAGCAATAATTTATCTAGTGGAATTCCTTCGGAGATCACGAAATTTGTTGGTTTGATCCAATTAAACCTTTCCACAAACAATTTGGCTGGACCCATTCCTGATAATATTGGTGAATTGAAGTACCTGGATTCTCTTGATTTTTCAAGAAATCACCTCTGAGGCGGTATTCCGACAAGCCTAAGCAAATTGAGCTTCCTTGGAGTCTAGAATTTTTCGTACAACAATTTTTCTAGCAAAATTCTTCCAAGCCCTAAATTGTTGACTTTCAATGAGTCAACATATATGGGCAATTAAGGTTTGTGTGGGCATCTACTCAGTAAATCTTGCTCGGGAGATGAAACCCATCAAGATTCAAAATCTAATGTTGATGGCAACAATACAATAAGCAAGGAGGAGTCCGAAGATGATGGGTTTATAACTAAAGAATTCTACGTTGCCCTGGGACTTGGTTTTATAGTTGGATTTTGGGGAATCTTTGGAGCAATATTGTTTAACAAGGCAATGAGATATGCATTTCTCAAGGTGTACAACGTTGTTGAAGATTTCGTGTACGTAAGGGTAGAGCTTACTAAGGCTCATTTGCTGAGATATTTTCAAAATGGGTGAGTGTTTATTTCAATTACACTTATGGTAAACTTTGTATTCTAAATGATACACTGATCTACACTATATTGTTTGTGTTCTTAGCAGTTGATTTCTCTATTAACAACACTTGAAGTGGTTTTAATCAGTTTAGCATCTCAAATAAATGAGTGTTTTATTTTCTGCATTTTGGACATTTTGTGATTTCTTTCTACTGTAAGAAGCCCCTTAGTGTTCCTTAGGAAAACCCTGCAAGAATTTGCATTTCTTGTTGGCTATTATAAAGATCTGTTTCTATTGTGTATACAATTAATCTACAATTATAATGTGGATCCGCTTAATTCTTCTGCATACCCCGACATTCCTAATTGTATTGGAAGGTCAAAATTAAGCTGACTTCATTTCTGCTTGACAATCATTTTTAGCTGTGAGACCATTTATCTTAATTTCTTGCCTATTTGATACCTCTCAAAGTGACATAACATATTGACTCTTCATATATACAGATATGAGAAAAATGCTATGAATAGAGTGCACTCTGTTTGGGTAAGGGAACATTTATTTGTTAATCATTTTTGTACCCACTTAATGATTATACAACTCTTGAATGCATATACTCTATTACAGTGAAACTAATGCTTAAACAATTACCTCCTAGCGAATGAAAAGACCAGCCTCAACTCTTCTATAAATTAATCAAGAAAAAAAAATAATGATTTAGTTCTTAGATGTTTGGTTTGGCCATGATGACACCACATATGATGATGGATTTTAATTATTTTTCATGTCAAGTATTATAAAATTACTAATTTTAACATTTTTTTGTAGTTTGTTTTAATTCCTGATAAAATATTTATAATGATGCAGTGTATCTAACCTTCCACATTTCATGTAAACATCAATGTAATGCCCGATTTAGATCCTGTTTAAGAAAGTCTTTTCCTGCATTAGGTACTTGAAAAGAGAGAGACAAGCTCTTCTCAAGTTCAAAGGCAATCTCATTGATACAAATGGTCGACTCTCTTCTTGGAGTAAAGCAGCAAATAAAAGGGACTGCTGCAAATGGCAAGTGATACGATGGCCATAATCAAACCAATCATGTCATATGATTGGATCTTCGAGACAAACTAAAATATTATGGTTCTCCCCTAAAAGATATTATTAGCAACTCATTGTTTGAACTACACCACTTACAATACCTGGACCTCACCTTCAATTATTTTGATTCTATCCCAATTCCTGAGTTCTTTGGTTCACTTAGCGAACTATGGTATCTGAAACTTGAGAATGCTTATTTTGGTGGATCAATTCCACAGTATTTAGGAAACCTATCCAAATTATTACTTCTTGATCTTGGTGGTAATTCTTGTTACAACAAAAGCCTTGATTGGATCACTCACCTTCATTCACATGAATACCTTCATCTTAGTTATACAAACATCTCGAAAGCAACCAATTGGTTACTAGCAATAAGCAAACTATTCCATCAAAGAATTGCACTTGAGATTTGGGGTTAGACTTTGGTGAATTAAACAAAATATTGTCGAATAGTAAATGTTCTTATTTTGGATCAAGCTAGGTTTTAGGTGGCTTTGGATTTTTGGTAAATGTGTTATACACTCACCCCACTGTAAATATACACAAAAATCATTAATTCACGTGTTGATCGTGTTTATAATCTTTCTTGTTCCACTTTTCTTAGCTTTATTCCTCCTTTTTTGAATTTTCCTTTGTCTTGTCTTTCTCTTTCTCAGTTCCAGATGAGCTCTAACGGTAAAAAAATAAATTTAATTTTATAAACTCAAAACAAATTATTAAGTTTATATTCACAATCAAGTAATCAAAGGAAGATTGTAATTAGATAGACCCATTAGAGTATTTTAATTCTATTAGTATGAGAGAAATGTATAGGAGTTTAGTTAAAAAGAACCTTAAGAATTTGCAAAACAATTAAAATTTATCTTTTTTACTTTAACAAGTTTGGGACAAAGATACAAAAATAGCTACAAGTAAGAAAATTTTTCTGGCTATAAATATTTTGAAAAAGATGCTCAAAAATTAAATGAAAAATAATTTTTTAGCCAATTGCTTAGTTAATTATATTGAGACTGATATTACAAAAAAAAATTATAATGATTTGATTATTAATAAAATTTATCGTATAAAAGGTCATTTTGCTCAACTCGATGTAGATCATATATCCCAAATTTGTAAAATATAAAATTTATATTTAAACGTCTATATTTTTATAGATTTTGGCTCCCCATATTTCATTTCTGTGTCCATCACTGGAAGCATCTTTTTTTACATATACCAATGCACATCATGCATGCAGAGTAAATGTAATATATTGAAAAAATTAAAAATTCTGGCTATATGTCATAACCATTCATTTACACACCTCTCGTGAAATGGTTAACATAACTAAAGATGTCACACTTTGTGTTATAGAAGATTTGAACCGAACCTTTTTGTTGCTTTTCGTTTCTTTCCTCTATTTGAATGACTCCTTGCACAGCCATTACATTACATGAGAAAAATGCTATGAACAGAGTGCACTCTGTTTGGGTAAGGGAACTCTTCTAACAAATCTTGTTATGGTCTCTTACTGTGCATTTTATGGCCCTCTCATTATTCTAAATTGACAAGTAATTATACTGGTAATGCTCGGTACAAATCCACTGTTCCATTTATTTAATCCCCTATTCCATTTTATTAAATATTTTCTTATAAAAATAATTGATTGAAAATAAGATATATTTAGCATAAATACAGTAAGTTTGGATAGGAGATAAAACAGAGGATCCAAAGTTGGTAACGCTTGTGACTTGGGTGCCAATCTTTGTCATTGCTTTCCAATTTTCCTCTTATGAGATCTTTTTATCTTGAACAACGCTAAGTCAAGTCTTCCCTGCAGTCTCAGGCTGATTTTTGCTCAAGAAATCTATTCCAAAGATATTAACGATTGTATATGAACAAATCTACAGAATCGGAAGACAACAGGAGAGATATTTTGGGGAAGAAAACTTCCTTTCTAAAAAAAAGAACTTACTTGCACTGTTCATCATGGAAGCTATATTTATATAAAGAAGAAAGCAAAAACTAACTATCTGGTGGGAATGAGCTATCAAAGTGCCAGCTAAGCAAAGCTAACAAATTTACAAACTAACTAACTAACAAGTTACAGCGGGAATAAAATAGAGAGTGGCTCGAGGGTGGTGCGCAAGTTTTGAACTTCTTCAGCTCCCCCCGCCCCCCTCAAGATGGAGGTTGGTGAGCATCAACCAGACCCAACTTGGAAGCCAAGGACGAGAACTATGGCAGCGGCAGAAACTTTGTGAAGATATTAGCGAGCTGAAGTTTGCTAGAGATGTGTTTGGGAGCAACAAACCCTTTGTATTAATCTCTAACAATGTGACAATCAATATCTAGGTGTTTCGTCCGTTCGTGGAAGATCGGGTTAGCTGTAATGTGGATCACTGCCTGGTTATCGCAGAAGAGGTTGACAGGTTGTTGATTCGAAAGAGATAAGATATCCATTGAAGCTCGCAAACTGTAGAGGCCATGCTTCTATATTTAGCTTCAGCTGTAGATGTAGACACCGTGCTTTGCTTTTTTGATCGCCAAGAGATAAGGGATAGACCAAGAAGAATACAAAAGCATGTGATGCATCTTCTACTGTCATAACAAGATGCCTAGTCAGTATCACAAAATGCCTGTAGTTGGAGAGAGTTGGAGGAAGGAAAGAAGAGCCCAGTGGAGGGAGTGTGTTTAAGGTATCTCAAGACATGAAGTGTAGCCTGCCAATGAGTTTGACATGGGGAATTCACGAACTAGCTAAGCCACTGCACTGCAAACGTAATATCTGGCCTAGTCATGTTCAAGTATAAGAGTCTTCCAATGAGTCTTCTTTATCTGTCTGGTTCTTGTAGTGGGGCTCCTAAATTTGCAATCAGTTTGTGTCCTTTAGGGAGAGGAACTAGAGCAAGTTTGGCTTCAAGCAATCCTACATCTTTCAGGATATCCAAGATGTATTTCCTTTGATTCAAATAAGTGCCCTTAGTGCCTCTTGCTATTTCAACTCCCAGGAAGTACTTAGCATGTCCCAAGTCTTTGATGGTGAATTCCTTAAGCAAAAAGGACTTCACAGCTGAGATTTCATCATCATCGTTTCTAGTTACCAAGACATCATCAACATAAACAATCAAGAAGATAAAAATGGAGCCAAAGTGCATGATAAATAGACAACTGTCATGAGCTGATTGATTGAAGCCAAAGGACTGCAACTTAGAAGTGAACTCAATGTTCCATTCTCTAGAAGCTTGTTTAAGACCATACACAGATTTTATCAATTTGCAAACATGTCCTTCCTTAGCTTTATTGTAACCTTTTGGAGGTGCCATGTACACTTCCTCATGCAAATGCCCATGCAAAAAGGTATTGTTTATGTCTAGCTTATGGATAGGCCAGCTCCTTGCAGTAGCCAAAGCTAGGGAAATTCTCACAGTCACCAATTTTGCCACTGGGGAGAAGGAGTCTGTGTAATCCAAACCCTCAATTTGGTTGAATCCTTTAGCAACCAATCTAGCTTTAAACCTGTCAATGCTACCATCCGGAGCATATTTAATCCTGTACACCCATTTCTAGCCAATAGCCCTCTTCCCAGTGTGTAGGTTAGTTAACTCCCAAGTCTGGTTCTTTTCTAAGGCACTAAGCTCCTCCTGCAGATATTAAATATTATTTTTTGTTTTATTAATAAATATATATTATATTATTATTTTTTTATTTCGATTTCGAACTCAAGCTCGAGCCTGCAATTTTTTACAATCATTTGTCAATTCAAGCCGAGCCGAGCCAATCCGAGCTCGAGCTCGAGCTCAAAATTTTTTCCCAAACTCGACTTGATTCTACTCGATTGCACTCCTGCTCTAAAATTAGAGAGTGGACTTAGAATTAGGTGCTTGAAAAGGGAGAGATAAGTTCTTACGTTTAAAGACAACCTCGTTGATGCACATGGTTGACTCTCTTCTTGGAGTAATGCAGCAAATAAAAGGACTGCTAAAAATGAAAAGGAATACGGTGCCATAATCAAACCAATCATGTCACACGATTGGATCTTCACAATAAACCAGAATATTATGGTTCTCCTCTAAAAGGTATTATTAGCAACTCATTGCTTGAACTACATCACTTACAATGTCTAGACCTTATTTTCAATTATTTTGATTCTGCCCTAATTCCTGAGTTCTTTTGTTCATTTAGCGAATTAAGGTATCTCAAATTTGGGAATGCTATATTGGTGGACTAATTCCACATTATTTAGGGAACCTATCCAAGTTGTTACATCTTGATATTGGGGGTAATTCTTGTTCCAGCAAAAGCCTTGATTTGATCACTCACCTTCATTCACTTGACTACCTTGATCTTAGTTATACAAACCTCTCAAAAGCAACAAATAAGTTACTAGCAATAAGCAAACTAACTTCCATCAAAGAATTGCATTTGAGATTTAGTGAGTACCAGACATCCCTCCTCCTTTGCTGCCCTCAATCAATGCTTCAACTCCTTTTTTACATCCTTGATCTCACGTGGAATTCAAAATTAGTATCACCTTTGGCATTAATCCGTTGGTTCTCAAATTTCGGCAGTATTTGTCTCAGTTCTATTTATCTCGTTCGTATTAGTGTTCCAGCTGGTTCCGTTCCTGAATTTTTTCAAGACATGATGTCCCTTAAGCATCTCGATCTTGTTCTAACTGCTCTTGAAGGTGGGATTCCTAAATATTTTGGGAATATGAGCAGTTTAATATATGTAGAACTGTATGAGACTGGAGAGTTTGCTGAGTTAATGATGAATTTGTCTGGGCCAATTGAAGACAACCTACAGCGTCTTGATTTGTCATATAATAGTGTAAGTGGATGGGCCTCCAGTCAATGTTTTCGTCCTTGAAGGAATTAAAACCCTGGGAAAATCAATTGAATTGGTCCGTCCTGGAGGCTACCTGAAACTACCCCATCTTCTTGAACTAGATTTGTTCTCAAACCAACTTACAGGTTCAGTGCCTGATCCATCACTTTCTTCATCATTCGAACTACTAAATCTAGAAGAGAATAAATTTGATGGAACTTTGACTGAAAGCAATAGTGGAAGCCTATCCAAGTTGGAAATTCTACGGATTGGTTCAAACCACTTGGAAGGCACAATCACATAGGCCTCATGTCCAACCTATCTCAAATTGAGGGGATTGGACTTATCTTCAAACTCACTTCTGATAGTGAAATGTATCCCTTATTGGATTCCTTCTTTCCAACTACTACGTTTGAGGTTGAGCATTGCAGATTAGGACCTCAATTTCCCTTGTGGCTTTGAACACAGAACCGACTTTATGATATTGATATATCTAGTGCTTGAAAGTCAAACAACATACCTAGTTGGTTTGGTGGTGTGGCTCCTGAACTTACATATCTTAATGCATCGAACAACCAAATATAGGTTTTCTTTACTAACTTTTCAGTCCATACCTTTGCTATATCTTTTCCTAATCTTTTTTGCATTGAAAAAATTTTGGATCTATTAAGAAACAAAATATCAGGTTCAATCAATTTTTTGTGCCACACTAGAGAAGATGGGTTGATTGACCTCTCAGAAAACCTGTTCTTTGATCAGATTTCTAATTGTTTTACTCATTTTGAGAGTTTACAATATCTTAATTTAGCAAACAATAACTTTTTTGGAAATATGCCTCACTCATTCAGTTTGCTAGATGCCTTCTCCTTGCTGCATTTACGTAATAATAGTTTCTCATGAGGACTTCCCACTTATATGGCAAATTGCACGAATTTGAAGATGATTGACCTTGAAGAACAACATATTAACTGGAAAAATACTAGCTTTGATAGGAGATGGATATTCATATCTCATGTGGAAAGGAATGGAGGTCAACTATACAATCCATTTGGGCCTTGTGAAACTTACTGATCTTTCAAACAATAAATTAGCTGGTGAAATCCCTCCTGAGATCACAAAATTAGTCAGTTTGATTGAATTGAACTTTTTCCAGAAACAGTTCGACTGGACCAATTCCTTATAACATTGGTGAGTTGAACTCCTAGATTCTCTTTATTTTTCGATAAACCACCTCTCAAGTAGTATTCCAACAAGCTTAGGTGAATTGAGCTTTCTTGGAGTCTTGAATTTGTCCCATAACAACTTGTCTTGCAGAATTCCTCCGAGCTATAAATTGCTGACTTTCGATGAGTCAGCATACATGGGCAATTCAGGTATGTGTGGGATTCCACTCAATAAACCTTGCCTAGGAGGTAAATCTGATAAAGATTCAGATTCTAGAAGCGCTTATGGCAACAATTCAATGAGCAAGCTAAAGTTTGAAGATGATAAATTTGTAACTAAAGAATTATTTATCTCCCTAAGACTTGGTTTTATTGTTAGATTTTGGGGAATCTTCGAGACAATATTGTCCAACAAAGCAGCAAGATATGCATTTCTCAAAGTGTACAACATTGTCGAAGATTTCGTGTATGTAAGGGTGAAACATACCATGGCTCATTTGCTGAGATATTTTCAAGATGGGTGAGTGCTTATTCAATTCTCAATTATGATAAACTTTATTTTTTTTTTATAATAATATACTAATCTACATTGCATTGTCTATATATGTCTTATAGGCAATTTCGCTAGTATCAAGACTTGAAGCGGCCTTCATCAGTTCAGAATCTCAAATAAACGGGTGTTTTACCTTTTGTATTTTGGATATTTTGTAATTTTGTTCCACTGTAAGAAGCTTGTTTGTGTTCCATTGGAAAATCCCACGAAAAGTTGCATTTCTTGTTGGCTAGTATTAATAATCTACATTACTAAAGTTGTATTCCATGTCTTACGAATTAACTATTTTTTCGATAGAAAATATAATTCTATCTCGATACGTTTATCAGTTAGATAGCTTAATTTAGCTCTTTTGAAATATCAGGAAATATTGCAGCCACTTTTTTCACATTAACACAAACTTAGCAAGTTAATCACAAGAAAAGATCAAAACTACATTATAAATGATATTTATTTCAAAAAAACAAACAAAAAAAATTGAGACTAATTTTTAAATTATGTGGCTCAAAAAATATGGATACAAATAGATACATAATTTATAAATAGATCATATAGTCAACAGCATTATATCAATTTGTAACCTAAAGTACTTTCCATTTTATTTGAAACGAGATATTTTCTCCTTTGTTATCATCTTTTTGATCGTGATTGTAGGATGTCGAGGGGGAACTTCTATGAAAATAAGAGGCCAATAATGAACCATAACGATGAAAATTTAGGCCAGGGACCTCAATTTTCCACCCCATGTAAATGTAGCATTAGTTAGACAACTGACACCATCGTGAGTAGAACCAATTAGTCATCAACCATCTAAATCAAAGGTCAAAAATTTAGACTTGGTAACACATTAATCTCACTAATTTTCATATTGTTTCTAGGAATGGAAATAGATTAGGTTAGGCTAAATTAACATTTGATTTAAATTGGCCAGGCATATTACGCAATTGATAAGTCTAAACCTAGCCTATTATGTATGATAGGTTTCTTTTTTAAAGTTAGGCCTAGCCTTTTTAATAAATTTTGAAGCCTTAACTTGATCTGAAAATCTATCTAAAAGCCTATTTTCTAACAAGGCTTCAACTAAATCTAAACATCACATAAATCTAAATTTTTATTATGCTTATAATAGACCTTTATAGGAAATAATTGAAACAGTAAATAACAAATACATAATAATGAAAATTCAAAAGGCAAATGTCATAAATTGTCCCTAAAGTTTTAGTTTAGAATTACTTTAGTCCTCAAACTTCAAAACTTCCTTTTTTAGTTCCTAAAGTTTGGATTTAGTTTCAATCTAGTCCTTAAGTCAACTTTTCAGCAACTTTTTAAGGGCAAAATTGTCAATTTATAGTTGTATGTTTTACTTTAGTCCCTATACAAGGTTTTATATTCCACTTCAGTCCCTGTATAAGATTTTATGTCCCAATTTAGTCCCTATGTTACTGTTTTTCTTTTTCTTTTCTTTTTTTAATAAATATATGTGCATGTGTATATATAATTGATACTAATATTGTTATTAACATTAAATAATATATTATTGTATATTAATATCATTTGTGATTCTATTATAATTAATAATATTGTGGTGGCATGCGCCATTAATGCGGGGGCATGCCGCCTAGTGGAGCATTCAATGTGGTTGAGAGGCTACTACCTTTCCTCGACCTCCATGGTCGATATGGTCACTTCTGCATTATATCTTCTCAGGTGATCGATAAGGCATAATCCAGCCCGGGTTAGATCTTGCTGGACGAATAAGGTAAAACACCTCAGGTTTGGGACGAGCAGAATTTGG
>JADPMQ010000047.1:0-50000 GCA_018894105.1 Jacaranda mimosifolia | reverse complement strand
TTTTCTGGCGGCGCTCCGGCAGCTCGAGACTAGTTTCTTCTCCTCATTCCAAAGATCGCAGTGGTGCTCTTGGTTTGTGATTTCGATGCCTCGATAAGCAATTTTGGGTAATAGAAGGTTAAGAATTAAAGCTTTAATTGGGTTGTACCTTGTTATATATGTATAATGCATATGTTGTACTTTCCTAATTTAGATTGTATCCATGCTAAGAATAGGATTTGGAATGTATTGATATAAATGTGATTGTGATTGAGATCCCTAAGCAAGGAGTACCTATAAGTTGTGGACCCGGATATTTGTTATGTTGGAATTAATTGAGTTAATTAAAGGATTTGAACCTTAGCTTGCAGAATTATGGATTTAGATCCAAGTGATAGTAATTGTACAATTATTGTGAATTTTGGATGATATGACGAGAATGATTATGCAATTAAGAACTAGTTATTGCCTAGTTATTAGACTTGATATGAAACCAAGATTAATTTGGATATAATCAATCTTATTGGTTGTTATTAGATCGATAGAGTTGTTTAAGCTTTAAACTATCATGTTAATATGATTATTTGTTGAATTTGGATTAATGGTAAGCATGATAGTGATGCTAGGAGTCAAATATGGATTTTGACTGTAATTATACTATTTTGGTTAGGTGAAGTGGAAGTGGGTCCCGCAGACCGGTAGATAGCAGATTGTGATAGTTTTCTCTGATATTATAAGAGGCGAGGATCCGCTAATTTGGCAACCCTTATACCTTTCTATTCCTTGATAAACCCCTGTGAGGGTTATTATTGCTTTGTTTATCGTACTCTATTGATTATTGTTACCCCTGTGAGGGTTCTACCGATTGGTTCTTGATTTGTTGAGCCTAATCTATAGTCATCGTTGAACCTGTTAGGTTCTACTAATTTGATATCTGTCGTGATTTGTTATTGATTCTCGAACCATGTGAGGTTCTCTTGATTTGAAATTGATTGATATTTGATTCGTTTAATTGAAAATGACTGTCTAGATCAGCTTCTGTGAAGCTTTGTGAAAATGATCCTAATATTTATGAAAATGACATTTGAAATGGTTTGGTAGACCTAATTATGTCAAAAGTTCCCTTAAATTATTCATGTACCTTGTTTACTGAAATAGGCCTTGCCGGCCATTATTGAAAAATGTTTTGCCTTGTATATGGCAAGTTATGTAAAGTTTCGAAATGTTCATGTTATTGCTTGAAAAGTTGAATCAATATCTATTGGCATTACATATTACTAACCATGGGACGCCATGGGGAACCCACCCGGAGGGATGCCACGGGGGAGTTGGGCCCGGGTCTAGGTTCGGAAAGATGACCTGGCAGAATGGACCGACGGTGACAGGTCTACCAGCTAGTACCCATCTACGATCCTGACTCAATAGGGAGCTGGAGGTAGCGAACTGTGAGTGGCGGAATCTAGCATGCGGTTAACCATGCCTTAAAAACAAGTTATTACATACCGAGCTGAGTGCTCGAGCAATGGAGCGATAAGGAAGTTCTATTTATACTGTACCGATGCCCGGTACTAACAACCATAATTTCATCTGGGAGCAATAAGGAATGATGCCAACAGTCCATTAAACTTTGATCTTCTAAGTAACATATACCTTGCTGATTCATATGGCCATTCTTGTTGTTATCACCTGATAATTGCACCCTGTTCCTTTTCTTCGAATCTTTTAATCTCTCCTCCCTCACTAAGTCCTTATGACTTACCCCCCCAACATTATTTTGACTTTTCTCAAACAAGTACAGATGATGGGCAAGGACCTCAGGCTTGAATGTGTTTTGTAATAGTATAGATTTTGATGGTACCTATATGAAGTTCCATGTATGTCAAAGTGAATTTGGAACCTTGAAAAAGGTCATGAATGACGGTGATTGCCTAAGACCAGTACATGTTTTGTTGAAAGATATGTATGATGTAATTGTGTCCAGGATATATGAAGTTAACATTCTGTATGGCTTGAAGGATTTGGAGACAAGTTTTATGGATCTATTATTTGCTACAGGCAATTTTAAGACTGAATTATGTAGCACCTCAACTTAGGTGCTGTCCCGAGAGGGGGCGTTACAAAATATGTCCGAAAATCATTAATATATATTTCTTAAATAACAAAAATACAACTAAATATCTTGTTTATTAAATTTACTCACATTTTCATTTGTTATTGAAAATTAGTGTGTGCATGTGTGTGCGTGTGTATGGGTGTTTGTGTGTGTGTGTGTGTGAGTGTGTGCATGTATGTGTGTACGTGCAAGTGAATGAGTATGTGTGTGTGTGCGGGAGTGCAGGTGTATGTGAGTGTACCAGTGTGGATTTAGGTATGGGTGTGCTTGAAATTGTTAGTAGAAAAAAAAATATCTTGTTTCAAAATACATATATATATACCCCTTCACAAATTTCTTGAAATTTCTAGTTCAAAAAATTAAAAATAATAAAAATATATCCAAAAATTCTTAATATATATTACTTAAATAATGAAAATACAACCAATATCTTTTTTATTAAATTTTCTTACATATTCATTTATTATTGAACGTGAGTGTGTGCATGTGTGTGTGAGCGTGGGTATGTGTGTGTTTGTTTGTGTGCGTGGGTGTGAGAGGGTGTGTGTGTGCGTGGGTGTATGTGTGTGTGCCTGCGTGGATTTAGGTGTGGGTGTGTCCGAAATTGTGAATAGAAAACAAAATACATTGATTTAGTAATTTCATATACATACCCCTTCGTAATTCTTTTGAAAATTTCTAGTTTAAAAAATAGAAAATAATGAAAATATGTCTGAAAATCCTTAATATATATTTCTTAAATGACAAAAATATAACAAAATATCTTGTTTATTAAATTTACTCTTGATGCGGGTTCGATTTCGAGGATGGATATGGATCCGGGGTATTGATCTTCTGGATTGGTTTGGGATTGGAATCCTGCAATCACAGCAAATGTTAGGCTACCCGAGTGGCCCTCGGCTTAGGTCCTCCGACGCTCAAGTCAGTATATATTCAACCTTTTTAATTGAGCAGCGGAATGTAGGGGCTTTTAAGTGTATGAGTGCATACATGTGGGAGGCAAGATTGAGGGGTTTTTATATTCTTCTCCCTTGTGGGAAATGTCAGGGAAGCCCTTGGCTTACCCCAGGGACCTCCAGCCTCCAGACAAGGGTAATCGGTCAATTCCCCCATTTGAATATTGCCAGCTGGATGTCCTTTATGCTGCAGGACAAGATGGCACACTGTTGCAGCGTCTGCTGTGTCAAACGGTGAAGGGAGGGCATACACCATTAATGCGGAGGCATGTTGCCAATCAACGCATTTAATGCGGTGGCAGAGTACTGTGCAGGGCTCGACCTGAGAATCGACGAGAGTAGGGGTCGATAACGGTCGAGCAGCTCCGAGGGCCATAGAGCGCCTTGTGGATTGGTCGAACAGGGTCGACGAGTCACTTGGGTCCTGTGCCGTTGATTGGGTGTTGGGCCTCACTGATTTGGGCCATTGTGGGCCATCCTATATCATGAGTCCCCCCACTTTGCAAGGCTGAACAGAGAATCTACGAACGGCGTTGGGAAGTAGCGAACATCGACCAGGATTTTTGAAAATTTGTCAGAGTATTACGCGCTTGCTGAGCGGTTACATCGTGGCGCGCATGGGGCGGCGTAACGTCTCCGTCCATTAATGCGGATGTTTGGATAACCGCGCCTGGATGCTTGGGAAACCGCATCCCCGTTCTTATAAATACTTAATGTAATTCTGCCCATTTTTGCTTTTACTACTTCAGAATTTCCAAGAACGTTTAGGAGATATCTTTCGCTGCAAGACTCCCTAAACTTTGCATCCGCTTCGCAGATTTTGTGGACTTAACCTTCGTATCCAGTAAGTGCTCCTTCGACTCTTCGTTTCTCTGAATCCTTTCTCTTTATTTTTCTTTTGAAGAAGATGCTTGGGTTATTCAGTTCTAAGGGTAGTCAGGGAGGGGGGGGGACAGTGAGGCCACCCTGTCTGAGGGGCGTAGGGAGTTTCCTGCTCCTTCTGGTGGGTTTTTCGGCGGTGGTTCCGGTTCGAGCAGCTCGAGCTCCGGGAGCTTGAGCGGCGTGCATGGTGGGAAAGCTGGGCCCAGTCGGGTACCCCCTTCTCGTGGGTGATTATTCACCCCGGACCACTATAGTGAGATAGTTTCCATAATGACTCCTATGGATTTGGTGCGCCTGAGGGAGCTTTACCATATTCTTCCTGAATATCAACTATTAACCCCCGAGCCTCCTGGTCGAATGCACCGCGCTCCCGCCGGTTGTATAGCAGTGTTCGAGGATGCACTAAAATGTGGGTTGAGGTTCCCCTTAGGTGATAGTATGATAGGCCTGCTTAGGGGTCTTCGAGTGTGCATAACTCAGCTATTACCCAACTGCTTTGCCACCCTCTGCAGTTTTTTAGTTTTGATGCATCTGTTCAATCAGGCCCCCAGTTTCAAAAATTTTTCCAACCTCTTCTATTTGTGCATGTCACGAAAATCTGGTAGTTCCGAGGAGTCGGGCTTTTACTATCTGACTGCTCGACCTCGCCGCAAGTTTCTCGTGGTTCCCTTCTCTTTATATGGGTAAGAGTGGAAGAAACGTTATTTCTTCGTTCGGGTGAAGGGGGGGTTTGACATTCCTTAAGAGTGGTTGGAGGGGTAGGTTGAGATACCAGGTAATCGCACCCCTACTTGGCCAAACACCTTAGTGAGGGATCTGGTCAGGTTTGGTCCCGTGGAGGCCATTGTGTTCCTCGAGGAGCAGCAGTTAGTGCTGGCTGGGTTGTCGCCAGCCCCTCTAAATTTTGCAGATGACTATGAGATAGGTAGATGAAATGTGTGCCATGCTTTGTTGTTTAGCTACGTTTATTTATGTATTTGATCTGCTGTGTTTGTTCCTTGCAGACCGGGACGAAATCATGAACCACGCAAGGAGTGATGCAGTGGCTTGCGCTAAAAAGAGCCGACAGTGCAAACAAGGTGTTGTGTCTAGACAAGTGTCGACTGGAGGCGATGAGCCTCACCGACCAACGGCGACCATTGCACCATCCCCGACCCCTTCGCCTGGTCGAGTAGTAGCGATCGAGAGGGTCGCGGGTCGGGGAAAAAGACCCATGGGCGAACAGAGTAGGCCCCCGCCCAAAAGGATTGCTGTTGGCAGGGAAAAAGGAAAGTCGAAGAGCGTGGGGTCGGGGATGCCGACGGGAAACGATCTCTTCGGGGATGGAGGTGTGGAGACCTTATTCGGCCTAAGGAAATTCCCATCTCCTCATTTCGGGTCGAACCCCAGCCTACTTCTGGACGACTCGTCCTATATACATGGATCTGGGCCAACTGGGGTCGACCCCTTGAAATGGTTGTTGGCTGGTCAGTTCCTGGCTGACCAGAAGAGGATAATGGGCCTGAGTCAGCCCGGGGCGCTTTACGAGCTCGCGTATCACGCTAACTTGGTAAGATTTCATAAGCTGTAAACTTGTGTAATCGATTTTCCCTGCATGGATAGTAATGACTTTTATGTTTCAGGTCGGGCAAATCGCCTACAATTTTTACCGTCGCTCCGAGCTGGCGCTTACTGATCGTGAACAGTTGAGCACTGGCGGCGATGCCGAGACGTTGAAGGCCCGGCTGAAGTCATCCCAACTGCGGCTCGAGAAAGTGCAGAAGGAGAATGCCAAATACGCCGAAATAATGAAGGCGAAAGACCGGCAAGTCCTGCTGGCGGTGACGAAGCAGACAAAGATGGAGGCAAAGCTGAAAAAACTCGAACTGGACATCCATGTTGCCTACGAATCTGGTCGGCCGGCTGGTCGAGGCGAGCGCCTGGTTAAGGCCAGGACGGAGTTCGAGCGGGTAGTTCCGAAGATCCGCACGGAGGCGGTGCAGCAGTTCATGGTGAGCCCCGCCGTTCAGGATGCGAGTGTGGTGTTGGCCCTGGACGATGCCCGAAGTGCCTTTAACAAGGCTATTGCATAAATGCGACACCTGGGCTATGCGGTTAGCGATGAAGATCGCTCGAAGATGGGCCTTGCTTTCGACGAGCAACTGCGCCCAATTGGTGATGAAGAGGTTGACGAGGCTAAAGCCGAGGTAGGGGCAGCGGAGGAGACCGACATGACTCCTGAAGAGAGGCAAAAAGCAGACCTCCAAAAGAAAGTAAAGGAGGTAGGTCAGGAGTTCGAGTTCGCCGGCGACCTCGCTTATGAAATCTCGGAGGGCCGGGCCAACACTGCTTCTTTCTTCCCAGCCACCAAGCGGCTATTTGTGCCTTCTGCCGCCAGCCCCTCTCACCCAGTTACTGCGGCCGTGCCCGTTGCAATGGCACCGCCTGAGCCTCCTTCTACTCCTGCTCCCGCATTACCAATCGAAGGGTCTGGCAGTTCTAGCTAGGGCTTCTAATATTTGTTTTTATTTTGATGTACATGCCTCATTGAGGCTTTTTAAGAATGAAATAAAGTTTGTTGCCCTTCATCGGCCAGCTGTTCACTTTCGAACATTACTTTAAGCTGTTGCCAGATAGGTTGAACTCTGTTGCCATTTATAATTAGCGAAGTGTAAATTGAATTTGTTGATAGGGCTTGACTTCGAGCCTTAGTGACTTTTCTGTGAAGTGTGATGTCGACTTTGTGATCCTGCCTCAGGGACTTCGACGTCACTTTGTTGAGAATTTTCGGCAACCACAAGGCCGCCTTAGGTGGTCGCAGCTCTTCGCCTTGACTTGATGAGTTTAAGCTGTTCGTCGACTACGGGGTCGACTAAGGTGGTCGCGGCTCTTCGCCTTAGCTTGATGAGTTTAAGCCTTTCGTCGACTACGGGGTCGACTAAGGTGGTCGTGGCTCTTCGCCTTGACTTGATGAGTTTAAGCCTTTCGTCGACTACGGGGTCGACTAAGGTGGTCGCAGCTCTTCGCCTTGACTTGATGAGTTTAAGCCTTTCGTCGACTACGGGGTCGACTAAGGTTTTATTGCTGTCGTGTCGTGCTTTTTAATCATGATGGAACTTGATTGATCTTTAATCAATACAACAGATGCTAATGAACAGTTCATACAAAGAACTTTTTTAGATTTACAGCATTCCATGGTCGAGGCAGCTCGCGTCCTGCAACATCCACTAATCGATAGGCGTTGTTTTTAGACACTTTGATGATTGAGTACGGTCCATCCCACTTTGGGTCAAGCTTGCCGACGGGCCTCGACACTTCCACTTTCTTTAAGACAAGATCACCCACCTTGAAATTTCACGGACTTACCGATTTGTTATACCGGTCCGCCATCTTTGAGCGGTACCTCTGCATTCTGTTGTAAGCCGCTAGGCGCTTCTCGTCTATAGTTGTTAGGTCCAGTGCCCTCTCCGATGTATTTGCTGTTGGATTGTAATGGATCACTCTAGCAGTGTGCTGGATTAGTTCTGACAGGACCACTGCTTCGGATCCATAAACTAGGCTGTACGGGCTTTGACCTGTGGCTGTTCGAGGGGTGGTTCTGTAGGCCCAAAGGACTCCCGGGAGGTCGTCCGCCCAGCTGGTTCCCGTCCCCTCTATTCTGCTCTTAATGTGATCGAGGACAGTCCTGTTGGTCACTTCGGTCTGTCCATTGGCTTGCGGATTTCCCACTGAAGTGAAGTGCTGTGTAATGCCCAAGGCCTCGCACCATCTTATTGTGTTTTTGCTTTGGAATTGGGTGCCGTTATATGAGATGAGGACTTTAGGCAACCCAAAACGGCAAACAATATTCTTCCAAATGAAACTCTTGATGGCCGCATCAGTGATCTTCGGTACTGCTTCGGCTTCCACCCATTTTGTGAAGTACTCAACGGCCACTATGATAAACTTCCGCTGGCCGGTGGTCTTTGGGAGCACGCCGACTATGTCGATGCCCCACTGGTCGAATGGCCAAGCAATATCAATATTTATCATTGGTGCGGCTGGTTGGTGTTGCATGTTCGAATGTACCTGACAAGATGGGCATTTCCTAGCAAAGTCAATAGAATCCTTCAACAAAGTCGGCCAGAAATACCCATATCACGTGATCTTATGTGCCAGGGACCGGCCTCCCAAGTGGTTTCCGCAGATACTTGCATGTATTTCCTGCAGCACTTTCTTCGCCTGGTCGAGATCTAAACATCTGAGCGGCGGTCCTGCGATCGATCTTCTATACAACTGTCCGTGATCGTCCAGCGCATATTTGGGCGTTAAGCCCTTCAGTTTACGAGCTTGCTTTTCATCGTCGGGCAAGGTACCTTGGCTCAAATAAAGCTTGATCGGGTGCTGCCAAGAATGGGTTGCGTCTTTGAGGCACCCGACCAAACCCGGGCCAGGGGCCGAGATGCAAGGTTGGTCGGCTACAAGAAATGTTATGGTTCTTTCTCGTGTGCCCCTTGTCGAGCTTGCCAGCTTGGAAAGTGCGTCTGCTCGCGCATTTTCTGATCGGGGAACTTGGCTTAATGAAAAATCTCGAAACCTCTACCGTAGCTGTCGGACTTCCAGAGATATTGTGTCATTTTATGTTCTCTCGCGTCGAAGTTTCCCTCGACCTGCTCTGCGACCAACTGTGAATCAGTAAAGGCTGCTATCTTTTTTACCCCACGGTCTATGGCCATGCGCATTTCTGTAATGAGTGCCTCATATTCAGCTTCATTATTAGTGACTGGGAAGTTGAGTTTTACTGCAAAATCGTTGTCTTCAGGCAGCGGGGATCGGAGGGATACGCCTATTCCTCCTCCAGTAGATATCGTGGACCCGTCAACATATAAGGTCCACCAAGGTGCGTCTTCCATCTCTTGAACCGGGAGATCGACTCTCTCGAGGATGAAGTCCGCCAGCACCTGCCCTTTTATTGCTGCTCGGGGTTGGAATTGGATGTTGAATTCTCCTAGTTCGATAGCATATTTCGTGAGTCGACCCGAAGTGTCTGGTTTCGACAACACCTGCTTTAGCGGCTGGTTCGTTAGTACCACAATTGTATGGGATTGGAAATAGGGCCGTAGTTTTCTTGCTAACATGACTAGGGCCAAGGCAAACTTCTCGATCTCCAAATAGTTATGTTCAGGCCCCTGAAGGGCCTTGCTGCAGTAGTAAACTGGACAAGGGTTTCCAACTCTCATCGTTGTTAACACTAAACTGATTGAAGCCGAAGAGACTGCCAGATATAATTATAAGATTTCCCCGAGCTTAGGCTTGGCGAGGAGAGGTGGCGAAGAGAGGTGTTGCTTGAGGTCGATTAGAGCTTGGTCACACTGTTCGTCCCATTCGAATCCTGATTTCTTTGTGTTTCTTAAGATTTTGAAGAAGGGTAGGCTCTTGTCTGCCAGCCTAGCTATGAACCTGCCCAAAGCAATAATTCTGCCCACAAGGCATTGAACTTCCCGAATGGTGCGCGGTGGAACAATGTCTAGAACTGCTTGAATTTTCTATGGGTTGGCCTCGACACCTCTCTGACTGACCATATATCCCAGGAATTTCCCTCCTTGAACCCCGAATGTGCATTTGTTAGGATTGAACTTCATACCGAAAGCTCTCAGAATGGAAAATGTGTGGCTCAGGTCGACCAAGTGGCTTTCTGCTTTCTTTGTTTTCACAATCATGTCATCGATGTAAACCTCTATTTATTTCCCAATTTCATTCTTGAACATGAAGTTAACTAATCTTTGGTAAGTTGCGTCAGCATTCTTAAGTCCAAACGGCATAACCAAAAAGCAATATACCCCATTAGGGACAACGAAAGTAGTTTTATCCCTATCCTCAAGTGCCATGAATATTTGGTAGTAACCTTGAAATGCATCCATCATGCTAAGTAATTCGCAACCAATCGTGGAATCAACAAGTAAATTAATACGAGGCAAGGGGTAAGGATCCTCAGGACATACTTTATTCAAATCTGTGAAATCATTACACATCCTCCATTTTCCCTCGTTCTTAGGAACAAGGACTATATTACAAAGCCAAGAAGGATATTGGATTTCTACAATATAACCAGCCTCTAGAAGTTTGCTAACCTCTTCCTCGATGATCTGTGTCCACTCGGCATTGAAAGTTCTCTTCTTCTGTTGGATTGGCTTGTGGGCAGGGTCCACGTTGAGCCTGTGGACAATGATGTCGAGGTCGTTGCCCTGCAGATCAGTAGCTTTCCATGCGAAGACGTCGATATTGCGTCGGAGGAAGTCGACCATGAGGTATTTCAGTCGATCCCCCATGTCAACTCCGATCCTTGTTGTCTTGTCGGGGTTCCCTGGCTCGAGCTCAATTGTTTTGAATTCTCCCGTTGGCTCGACCCTGGTATCCTCCAAATTTCTCTTTTTCGATGAAGGTCCCTCTTCGAGTTTCACTACAGGGGCGTCTCCCGAGGCCTTCAATTCTGGTCTCTTTTTCTGCCCGCTGGAATCCACGGAGATTGTGTAGCAACGCTAGGCATCTTTGATGTTGCATAAAAGCTCACCAACTCCGGCGGGGATCGGGAACTTTATTTTCATGTGGTATGTGGATGCGATGGCTCTGAAGTCATTCAGGGCTGGTCAACCAAGAATGGCATTATAAGCAAAGGGGGCATCGACCACTAAGTAGTTGATCATCAAAGTTCGGCTGCAATGTCCCTGCCCGAATGTAGTGGATAGGCTAATCGACCCTTCTGGTATAATTTCTGATCCCCCGAATCCAACTAGGGGAGTCCTGACTAGATCAAATTTCAGTTTGCCCAGGTTCATTCTATTCAAGGTCGACAGGAATATGATGTTTGCCGAGCTGCCATTGTCGACCAACACCTTTCTCACCTCGAAGTTGGCAATCTCAATGGCGACCACCATTGGGTAGTCGAGCTTCCGGTCTGCAGCCTGGCCCTCGAGGTGGTCTAAGTCTGCCTCAGTGAATGAGATCGGCTCGGTGCTGGTTGTCAACTGGAACACTGTTTCGACCTTAGAAGGTTTGGTCGAGTCAAGTTGCCTCTGGGTTTGCTTCCTTGCGTTTTGGGAGTCTCCTCCTGCAGGCCCCCCGACAATCGTGTCGATGACACCTCGAATAGGCGGGTGGGTTGCATGGGCTGGTTTCTTTCCCTTGTTCTCCCGTCTCGGGCTGACCGACCTTTCTCTACGGAGAGTCCGGTCGGTCGCCCCCTCCTCACGTCGAGCTCTCTCCTCGAAAAACTTTTTCAAATGTCCCTGCCTAATCAGCCTCTCGATCTCATCCTTCAAATTGAAGCAGTCCTCGGTGTCGTGCCTTTTTTGCTTGTGAAAATGGCAGTACTTTCCGGACTTCTTCATAGCCTCAGTTTCTATGATTTTTCGAGGCTTTTTAAGCAGGTTATCATGTTGTATGGCGAAGAGGACCTCCTTCCTCGGCATGGAGAGTGGGGTGTAGTCATGGAAATGTTTGATCGGGGAGCGGCACCCCTACCTATTCTGCTTCTCCTCTTTCTCCTTGCCCTTTTTCTTGTCGGCCTCTGTGCTGCCATATTTCATTTTGTTCATCTCCTCCTGGGTCATGTACCTCTCGACGAGGTCGAGGAGCTCCTCCATTGTTCTTGGCTGCGCACGGACCAAAGTATTGGCGCACTCCTTGTGCCTTAGCCCAAGAAACAGCACATCGATCAAAAATTCTATCTTTGGGCTATCTATCTTCAACATCTCGGTGTTGAACCTGGTGAAGAAGTCCCGTAAAGACTCGCCCTCAGCCTGTTTTACTGTGTGCAGGTGGGTGTGCGGTAGCTTCGCCTTCCTCCTGCTGGCAAACTGGTGCAAAAATTTGTCACATAACTAGTCGTACGAAAAAATGGATGCCGATTCCAACTTCACGAACCAGTCTAGGGCCACGCCCTGGAAAGTGGTCACGAGCATCTTTGCATGTATATATTCGTTATGCCCATGCAGCTGCATCATATGCTCAAACTGCATCAGATAATCATTCGGGTCCGTGGAACCGTCATACCTCGGGAGCCCTGTAGGGATCTTCGCATCAATGGCAATGCGCTCATCGATGATTCCCTAGACAAAAGGGGAGTCGCGTTCCCTCCGGAATCTTGAAGGCATCTCCGGTTGCATGGTCCTGTCAGTATTCCTCTTCGAAAGTTCCTCCATGCGCTTATTTAGCTGTTGCACCTGGTGAGAGACTTCTTCCCATTCTTGCTGGTCCTGGTTTTGCATGCCTCTGGAACGCCCGGCCCTATCGTATTGCGGGGCTCAAAGGGGCCGAACGTCGTGGTCTACGGAGTCTGCCACCTTCTCCCTCGGCGGTGGGCGGGCTGCCTCCCTCGAAAAATGGCCCAGGCTCCCTTTTCTCCGGGATGGACATCTAGGGGACTCCGGTAACTGTGCGTACTCTTCTAGCCGTGCCCTCTCCGGGCCTGCGGAAGGTGTGGCACTGGCTGCCGGCCCCGGTTGCACAACATGTCTATTCAGTGCGGCCGAGAGCTGGGCAGAAATCTGTGCTGAGATTTGCTCACTGATGAGTTGCATCAGCTTGGGCATTGTGAGCGTGACCACAGGTTCCGGCTGCATACTAGGTGCTTGCTCGTCTTGTCCTTGATTCTGGCGGGCGGCGGGAGAACTGGATCTCCGGTTCTCCTCCTTCCTGATGGGGCTCACCTAGTGTTTACCATTTCGATAGAGGATTCCGTGTTTCCCACAGACGGCGCCAAATGATGCGGGTTTGATTTTGAGGATGGACATGGATCTGGGGTGTTGATCTTCTAGATTGATTTGGGATTGGAATCCTGCAATCACAGCAAACGTTAGGCTAGCCGAGTGGCCCTCGGCTTAGGCTCTCCGACGCTCAAGTCAGTATATATTTGACCTTTTTAATCGAGCAGCAGAATGCAGGGGCTTTTGAGTGTATGAGTGCATATCTGTGAGAGGGAAGATTGAGGGGTTTTTATATTCTTCTCCCTTGCGGGAAATGTCAGGGAAGCCCTTGGCTTACCCCAGGGACCTTCAGCCGGGGGTAATCGGTTAATTCCCCCGTTTGAATATTGCCAGCTGGATGTCCTTTTATGTTGCAGGACAAGATGGCACATTGTTGCGGCGTCTACTGTGTCAAACGGTGAGGGGAGGGCATGCGCCATTAATGCGGAGGTGTGTTGCCAGTCAACGCATTTAATGCGGTGATAGAGTACAAAGCAGGGCTCGACCTGAGAATCGATGAGAATAGGGGTCGATAACGGTCGATCAACTCCAAGGGCCATGGAGCGCCTTGTGGATTGGTCGAACAGGGTCGACGAGTCACTTGGGTCCTGTGCCGTTGATTGGGTGTTGGGCCTCGCTGATTTGGGCCATTGTGGGCTATCCTATATCAACTCTCATATTCATTTATTACTAAACGTGAGTGGGTGCAAGTGTGTGCGTGTATGTGAGTGTGTGTGTGTGTGCATGTGCGTGAGTGTTTGTGTGTGTGTGTGTGTTTGTGTTTGTGTATGTGTGTGTGAGTGCATGTATGTATCTGTATACATGTGTGTTTGTGTGAGTGTGTATCTGTGTATGAGTGTGTGTGCGCGGGAGTGCGAGTATATGTGTGTGTGTCTGTGTGGATTTAGGTGTGGGTGTCCTTGAAATCGTTAATACAAAATAAAATATATTGCGTCAAAAAAATCATATGTATACCCTTTCACAAATTTCTCAAATTTTCTAGTTCAAAAAATTGAAAATAATAAAAATATATCTGAAAATTCGTAATATATATTACTTAAATTTACTCACATATTCATTTGTTATGGACCGAGAGTGTGTGTATGTTTGTGCGAGCGTGTAAGTGTGTGTGCGGGTGTGTGTTAATACATATGTGTGTGTGCATGTACGTGTGTGTGTGTGTGTGTGTGTGTGCGTGCATGTGTGTGTGTGTCTGTGTGCGCGGGAATGCGGGTGTATGTGAGTGTGTCTGTGTGGATTTTGGTGTGGGTGTGCCTGAAATTGTTAATAGAAAATAAAATATTTTGGTTCAAAAAAAATCATATATATACCCTTCGCAAATTTCTTGATATTTCTAGTACAAAAAATTGAAAAGAATAAAAATATATCTGAAAATCCTTAATATATATTACTTAAATAATAAAAATACAAGCAAATACCTTGTTTACTAAATTTTCTTACATATTCATTTGTTCTTGAACGTGAGTGTGCATATGTGTGTGTGTGTGTGTGTGTGTGTGTTTGTGCGAGTGTGGGTATGTGTGTGCGCGCATGTGTGCTTGCGTGTGTGTGAGTGCGGTTGTATATGTGTTTGCCTGCGTGCATTTAGGTATGGGTGTGTCTGAAATTGTGAATGAAAAATAAAAAGCATTGCTTCAGTAAATTCATATACATACGCCTGCGCAATATTTTTGAAAATTTTCAGTTTAAAAATAGAAAATAATGAAAATATGTCCAAAAATCCTTAATATATATTCTTAAGTAACAAAAATACAACCCAAATATCTCTTTTTTATTAAATTTACTCACATATTCATTTGTTATTAAACGTGAATATGTCCATGTGTGTGTGTGTATGTGTGTGCATTTGTGTGCGTGTGTGTATTCATGTGTGTTTGTGTACGTGCGTGCGTGCGTGTGTGTCTATGTGCGTTTTGGTGTGGGTGTGCTTGAAATCGTTAACAGAAAATAAAATATTTTGATTCAAAAAAAATCATATATATGCCCCTTCACAAATTTCTTGATATTTCTAGTTCATAGAATTGAAAATAATAATAATTTATGAGGGTTCGTTTCGTCGGATATGGGTCCAACTGCGGGTTTGGATGAGACTCAACCTGGATGGTCGGGATCTTTATTTCGGTGGGATGAATCCTGCAATCACAGCAAACATTAGGCTAGCCGAGAAGGCCTCGGCTTAGGCCCTCCGACGCTCAAGTCAGTAATGATCGACTAGAAATATCAAGCAGCGGAGTAAGGGTTTTGAGTGTATGTGAGTGTGTACCTATAGAAAGCTGGAGGGAGGGTATTTATATCCTCATCCCTTCGAGGAAATGTCTGGGATGCCCCTGGTACACCCAGGGGCCCGCAGCCTTGCGCCAGGGGCAATTAGTCATTTTCCTGACTTGTATATCTCTAGTTGACTGCCCTTCCAGGTTTTAAGGACATGATAGTACACTGTTGCAGTGCCTGCGGTGTCAAGCGGTGAGGGGATGGCATGCGTCATTAATCTGGAGGCGTGACGCCCGTCAGTGCATTTAATACGGTGACCGAGTACTGTACTATCTCGACCTCCCAATGGTCGAGTGAGGTCGACGAAGCATATGGGCCTCGAGCGCCTGACTAGGCCTGGTGCCGCATCTCTGGTCGAGTTAGGTCGATGAAGCATATGGGCCTCGAGCCCCTGGCTGGGACTGGTGCAGCGTCTCTAGGCTAACTTGGTTTAGGCCTAGGCGATTGGGCCATCCCATATCATGAGTCCCCCCACTTCGCAAGGCTGAACGAGGATTCGACGAGAAGCATTGGGAAGTAGCGAAATCGGTATTGGTGATAATCGACCAGGGTTTTTGAAAATCGACCTGGGTTTGGCGCATTTATTGAGTGGTTACATCGTGGCGCGCATAGGGCGGCATGACGGTTACAGGCATTATTGCAGACGCTTGGTTTGCCGCGCTTCTTCCTCTATAAATACCCGCGATAAAACTGGCCATTTTTACTTTTACCGCATTAGCTTCTGGTCAAGCACTTGTCCAAACATCCTTGCTTTCAAGACTTCCTGACCTTAGTTCTTTTTTTCAGTAAGTGTTCCTTCGCTTCTACTTCCTGTCGTTTAGCTTTTCTTTGAAAATCATGCTGGGTTTATACAGTTCTGAGGGTAGTTAGGGGAGGGATAGTGAGGCTACCCAGTCTGATAGATGTAGGTATGTTACTGGGTCGTCGAGTGAGTCGTCGGGCGATGATTCCAGTTCCAGCAGCTTGAGCAGCAATCGTGGGGGGAAAGAAGTTGGGCCGAGCCAGATTCCCCCATCGCGAGGTCGACTGTTCACCCTAAGCCATTATAGTGAGATCGTATCGACAATTAATCCTGGGGACTTGAGACGTCTTAGAGAGCTGTACCATATCCCTCCTGAATATCAACTTCTGGCCCCCGGACCACCCGATTGAACGGATCGCGCTTCTGCGGGCTGCATAATAGTCTTCAAGAACGTGTTTAGATGTGGTCTTAGGTTCCCCCTAAGTGATAGTATAGTTAATTTGCTCAGGGATCTTCAAGTATGCATAACACAACTTCTTCCCAACTGCTTTTCTACCATTTGTAGTTTTATAGTTTTGATGCACTTGTTTAATCAGCCTGCCAGTTTTGAGAACTTTTCCAATCTTTTTCACCTCCTATATCCCGCAAGTCGGGTAGTGCCGATTCGGGCTTCTACTACCTGATAACTCGACCCCACCGTAGATTCCTTGTAGCCCCTTCTTCTTCGTATGGGCAAGAGTGGAAAAAATGGTATATGTTCGTTCGGGTGGCTGGATGGTTCAATATTCCTCGGGGCTGGTGGAGGGGGCATGTCGACGTGCCGAGGAATCTCACTCCAACCTAGCCGAACACTTTTATGCGGGACCTAGTCGAGTTTGGCCCATTGGAAGCCTCCATTTTTATTGAGGAGAGGCACTGAATATTGGCTAGACTGTCGACGGCCCCATTAGATTTGTCTGCGCATTATCAAATAGGTAGAGATAGTGTATGTTTTGATTTGTTACTCTTATGGTATGCATCATTCTTCATTCTTTGTTCTTGACCATTGTTAATTTGATGTTTGGCAGATCACGCAGACATAATGAACAGGTCGAGGGCAGAAGCACTAGCTCAGGCAGAAAAGAATCAGCAGCGGCAACAAGGGACAGCAGTTCGTCGAGCAGCTGTTGCAGCCGAGGAGCCACATCGGGTGGCCGTGGCGCCTATTCCATCACCAACTCACCCAGTCGCCCACTGGCAATCATAAGCGACAGCCCCGCAGGTCGGGGTAAGAGGGCTATGGTCGATCAGGGAGGTCCTGCTCCTAAGAAGGCTGCTACCGGGAAAGGCAAGGGAAAAGTAGCTAGGTCGGGGCTGCTGACTGGTAATAACCTCTTCGGGGATCGAGGGGAAGATGTGTTGTTCACCCTACCGAAATTCCCCTCTCCTCGATTTGGGGCAGAGCCCAGCCCCGTCGTGCATAATTCTTTGTGCATAGATACTGCAGGGCCGACTGTGGCCATCCCCCTGAAGGTGCTACTGGCGGGTCAGTTTTTGGCTGACCAGAAAAGGATTATGGGGCTGAGTCAGGCTGCGGCCTTTCGAGAGTTTGCCGACCACGCTAACATGGTAGGGTTTTCTATCTTTTATTATTGTATGTTTACACTTTGCTCGAGCAGATGATAACTTTTGTGTTTCAGGTCGGGCAACTGGGCTATAATTTCTATCGCCGATCCGAGCTAGCCCTAGCTGATCGGGAGCAGCTGGATGCTAGAGGGGATGCTGAAACTTTGAAGGCTCAGCTCGAGTATTCTCAAATGCGAGTCGACGAGCTGGAAAAATAGGTCGGCCAGCTGACTAAGGACCTGGAGCATAAGGATGAGCAGGTGATCCTGGCTGCTAAGGAGAGGACCAAGATGGATGACATGGTAAAAAAACTACAGTTGGATGTGTAGGTGGCCTATGATTCCGGTCGATCAGCGGGCTGAAATGCATGTCTGGCGAAGGCACGGGCTGAGTTCAACCAGATACTGCTGCTGTTACGTCGAGAGGCTGTGCAACAATTCATGGTAAATGCTGCCTTCCAGGATGCCAGTGTCGTTTTGGCTCTCGACGATGCCTGGAACTCGTTCGAGAAGGCCTTCAAGCAGTTGGAATTTTTAGGCTATACCGTTCGACCTGAGGATCGATTAGGCATGAGCCATTCGTTCAACGAGCTGCTGCGAGGGGCCAGTCGTCGAGGCCACAGGGGAAGAGGGCGCGTCGGAGGTTGAGCTGATAGAAGAGGAGAGAGGGCGAGCCGAAGTCGAGAGGAAGCTGAAGGCTGTCGCCAAGGAGTTTGAGTTTGCCAGCGATCTTGCCTTCGAGGTGTCAGAAGGAACAGCCAATGCCGCTAGATATTTCTCAATTCTTGAATGGCAATTCTTGTGAGATGCTGCCGGCCCTTCTCGACCCGCGACTGCCATAACTGCTGCTGTGCCCGTTTCCGTAGCTTTGCCTGAGCCTGCATGCCCTGCTGCTCCTACTGCCGAGGAAGGTGGTCCTGATGCTGAGGAGGTCGCCAGTTCTAATTAGGCTTTATTCTTATTGTGTTTTTATTTTTTGTTAATGAGATGTATATGCCTCGACGAGGCTTTCGAACAATTGTGGGTTTCATGCCTCGATGAGGCTTTAGGAACTGATGAATGGTGATTGCTTTTTTCATTACTCCAAATTTGATAATGATTATTCTTGCTTTGATTATAAATCGCTTTCGTTAATGAGTGTGTGGCTTCCAAAGCTTTAACTGCAATGTTTATTATTCTGCATATTGGAGTTTTCGGGTGAATGCTCTTGAGTGTGGCAAGTAATTTTCATTCATGTCCTTCGTCGAACGAAGTTGTGCTTTGTCGAATTCATTCTTGCCTCCTGTTGAGCGAATTGTAATTAATCCGCTAGCATAATAGCTAGTCTTTAGGTTTTGAATAACGATTGTATAGTCGGTTTATAACCATTGTAATTGTAACGAACAATTGTAATGAATTCGGCGCATAGGCCTCGACTTCACGACGTAAAGTGTTGTTTTGTCAACTACGGGGTCGACTGCTTTATCTTGGCGCATAGGCCTCGACTTGGCTGCGTGAAGCCCGTCTGCCGACTGCGGGGTCAACTGCTTGGTCTCAGCATATAGGTCTCGACTTGGCAGCGTAAAGCCTGTTCTGTCGACTATGGGGTCTTGGCGCATAAGCCTCGACTTGGCGGCGTAAAGCTTATTTTGCCGACTACGGGGTCAACTATTTGGTCTTGGCGCATAGGCCTAGACTTGGTGGCGTAAAGCTTGTTTTTTCAACTACAGGGTCGATTATGTGAGAAAGATTCAGTCCATTTCATGCAGTTTGAACGTATCATAATTTTATTCCGGTGGGGGGATACAAAGGTCGTCAATGACCCGTTACACAAAAGAAATTTCAAGTTTACTGCATTCCAAGGTCGGGGTAGCTCACGGCCTGATGCATTGGCTAGTCGGTAGGCATTATTTTTTGACACCTTAACCACTGAATACGGACCCTCCCACTTTAGGTCTAATTTACCTACGTTCTTAGACACTTCAACTTTCTTGAGAAGAAGGTCGCCAACCTTGAAGCTCCGGGGTCGCACTGTTTTGTTATAGCGCTCCGCCATCTTAGAGCGATATCGCTACATTGCGTTGTAAGCTACATGGTGCTGTTCGTCGATAGTGACTAGATCCAGAGTCATCTCCGATATGTTTGTTATCGGGTTATAGTGGATCACCCTCGCCGTGTGTTGGATCAATTCTGACGAAATTACTGCCTCAGATCCGTAGACTAGGCTGTACAGGGTGTGGCCCGTGGCTGTTCGAGGTGTCATTCTGTAAGCCTAAAGCACACCTGGGAGGTCATCTGCCCAACTGGCTCCTGTCCCCGCTATTCGACTCTTGAGGTGGTCGAGGATAGTTCTGTTGGTGACCTCGATTTGTCTATTAGCCTGCAGGTTTCCCACCGAACTGAAGTGCTGGGTAATCCCCAAGGTCTCGCACTACTTCCTCGTGTTTTTGCTTTGAAATTGGGTGCCGTTATCCAAGATTAAGACCTTAGGCAATCCAAATCGACATATTATATTCTTCTAAATAAAGATTTTAATGGCCTCGTCGGTGATATTCGGGACTGCTTCAACTTCCACCCATTTAGTAAAATACTCGACAACCATTATAATGAACTTACGCTGGCCTGACGTCTTCGAGAGCGATCCCACTATGTCGATCCCCTACTGGTCCAATGGCCAGGTGATCTGAAAGTTGATCATCGGTGCGGCCGGCTGGTACTGAATGCTCGAGTGGATCTGGCATGATGGGCATCTTCTGGCGAAGTCGACAGAGTCTTGCAACAACGTCGGCCAGAAATACCCGTACCGGACGACCTTGTGTGCCAGGGATCGGTCGCCGGAGTGGTTGCCGCAGATGCCAGCATATATCTCCTGCAATACCTTATTTGCTTCGTCGGGTTCTAGACATCTCAGCGGAGGTCCTGCTATCGACCTCCGATATAGCTGGCCATGCTCGTCTAGCGCATACTTGGCTGCTAACCCCCTGAGTCTGCGGGCATCCTTGTTGTCGTCGGGTAAGGTACCTCAACTTAGGTAAAGTTTGATTGGCTCATGCCAAGAAAGAGTTGTTTCCTCTATGAATCCGACGAGGCCCTGATTGGTGGCGATGACACAGGGCTTGTCGGCCACCAAAAATATTATTATTCTTTCTCTGGTACCTTCGTCGAGCTGGCTAGCTTCGAGAACGCGTCTGCTCGTTCATTCTCTGATCGGGGGACTTAGCTCAGCGTAAAACTCCTGAACATATGTTTCAATTGGTTCACTTCTGCCAAATATTGTGTCATTTTGTATTCCTTCACCTCAAAGTTTCCATCTACTTGTTCTACAACCAGCTGGGAGTCGGTGAATGTTGCAAGCTGCTCGACACCGCGAGTGGTGGCCATACGCATCCCTACGATGAGAGCCTTATATTTCGCTTCGTTGTTGGTGACCGGGAAGTCGAGTTTCACCTTAAAATCATACTCCTCGGCCAGTGGGGATCGGAGGGATATACCTATCCCGCCTCCGAATGAGGTGGCGGACCCATCAACATGCAAGGTCCACATGGAGGTATTTTCGACATTCTACGTCGATAAGTCGATCTATTCGATGATGAAGTCGGCCAGTACCTGTACCTTAATGGCAGTCTGCGGTTGGAATGTGATGTCGAATTCCCCAAGCTCGATGGCCTATTTGGTGAGCCAACCCGAAGTGTCTGGTTTCGACAACACCTATTTTAGTGGCTGATTTGTCAATACTTAGATTGTGTGTGGGATTGAAAGTAAGGCCGTAAATTCCTGGACGACATGATAAGGGCTAGAGCAAACTTCTCGATCTCCAAATAATTGAACTCGAGCCCCTACAGAGCCTTGCTGCAATAATATACCAGATGGGGGGTCCCTCCTCTTGTCGACGTCAACACCGAACTGATCGAGGCTGAGGATACTGCTAAGTACAACTGTAGCACTTCTCCTAGTTCGGGTTTGGCGAGCATAGGCGGTGAAGCCAGGTATTACTTGAGTTCTAGCATGGCTTGATCGCACTATTGATCCCATTGGAATCCAGACTTTTTTGCGTTTCTGAGGATTTTGAAGAAAGGTAGGCTCTTGTCAGCTAGTCGGGCTATGAATCTACCCAGGGCTATAATTCTGCCGACCAGACGCTGGACTTCACGAATTGTGCGAGGTAGGGTGATGTCCAAAATTGCTTGGATCTTATGCAGGTTGGCCTCGATCCCCCTCTGACTGACCATATAACCGAGGAATTTTCCCACTCAAACACCAAAGGTGCACTTGCTAGGGTTGAGCTTCATGCCGAAAGCTCTCAGTATGGCAAAGGTGCGGCTGAGATCGACCAGATGGTCTTCGGCCTTTTCGGTTTTTACAATCATATCGTCCACATAAACTTCCATCGACTTCCCGATTGCATTCTTGAACATGAAATTGACTAATCTCTGGTATGTCGCCCCTGCATTTTTAAGTCCAAAGGGCATAACTAAGAAGCAATATACTCCGTTGGGGACGATAAAAGAGGTTTTGTCCCTGTCCTTGGGTGCCATAAATATTTGGTAATAGCCTTGGAATGCATCCATCATGCTAAGCAACTCACAACCAGCAGTAAAATCAACTAATAAATCTATACGAGGCAAGGGGTAAGGATCTTTAGGGCAAGCTTTATTAAATTAGTAAAATCATTACACATTCTCCATTTCCCCTCATTCTAGGGGACAAGTACAACATTACAAAGCCAAGAGGGGTACTGGATTTCTACAATATATCCTACTTCTAAAAGTTTGCTGACCTCCTTCTCGATGATCTGGGTCCTCTCAGCATTGAAAGTTCTTTTCTTCTACCGCACTGGTTTGTGGGCTGGGTCCACATTGAGTCGATGGACAATGATGTTGGGGTCGATGCCCTGAAGATCCACAGCTTCCCACGCAAAAATGTCAATATTGCGCCGGAGGAAATCTACCATAAGGCATTCCAATCGATCCCCCAAATCACTTCCAATCCTAGTGGTTTTGTCAAGGTTCCCAGGCTCGACCTCGATTGTTTTGAACTCGCCAACAGGCTCGACCCTGGTGTCTTCCAGCTTCCTCTTCTTTGATGAAGGCCCCTCATCGGGTTTTGCTATTGGGGCATCCCCCGAGGGCTTCAATTCGGGCCGCTTCTTCTGCTCGCTGGAGTCAACTGAAATGGTGTAACAGCGCCAAGCATCCTGGAGATTACATAAAAGCTCACCCACTCCGGCTAGCGTCGGGAACTTTATCTTCATGTGGTAAGCGGATATAATGGCTTTGAAGTCATTGAGGGCTGGTCGACCCATGATGACATTGTATGCAAATGGGGCATCAACAACTAAGTAGTTGATCATCAGTGTTCGGCAATGTGGACCTCGCCCAAATGTGGTGGAAAGATTAATGGATCCTTCGGGGATGATCTCAGATCCACCAAATCCGACCAAGGGTGTTCTAATCGGATCAAACTTCAGCTTTCCCAATTTCATTCTGTTCAGGGCAGACAAGAATATGATGTTCACAGAGCTTCCATTATCGACCAGTACCTTCCTGACCTCAAAGTTGGCTGTTTCACGGGCGACCACCATCGGGCAATCGATCTTCCGATCGCCTCCTATGTTCTCTATGTGGTCCAGATCTGAATTGGTGAAAGAGATTGGTTCATTATTGGTTGATAGTTGAAAAATTGTCTTAACCTTGAACGGTTTGGTCGAGTCTAGTTACCTTTGCGTCTGCTTTTTTGCATTTCGGGAATCTCCTCCCGTGGGTCCCCCTGCGATCATGTCAATGATTCCTCTGATGGGCGGGTTGGGTTCCTGGGCAGTCTCTTCCCCTTGTCTTCTCTCCTCGGGCTGACTGACCTTTCTCTTCGGGGAGTCTGGTCGGCCTTGCCCTCCTCTCTTCTGGCCTGTTCCTCGATGAACTTTTTCAAGTGGCCTTGTCTGATCAGCCTCTCGATTTCATCCTTCAAGTTAAAACACTCCTCCATTTCGTGCCCTTTCAGCTTATGAAAATGGCAGTACTTCTTCGACTTTTTCATGGCCTCAGTCTTCGTGATTTTTTGGGGCTTTTTAAGTAGGTTGTCATGCTGAATAGCGAACATCACCTCTCTCATCGGTATGTTGAGTGGAGTGTAGTCATGGAAGCACTTTATTGGGGAACGGCACCCCTCTTTGTTCTGTCAATCATCTTTCTCCTAGCCTCTCTTTTTGTCGACCTCCAGGCTGTCATATTTCATCATGTTCATCTCCTCCTGGGTCATGTACCTCTCTGCGAGGTCGAGGAGCTCTTCCATTGACCTGGGCTGCTCACGTACCAATGCATTGGCACACTCTTTGTGTCTCAAACCCAAGAAAAGTACATCAATCAAGAACTCAATCCTCAGGCTGTCGATCTTCAGAACTTCTGTGTTAAATCTGGTGAAAAAATCACGAAGGGATTCTCCCTCAGGTTGTTTCACGATATGCAAGTGGATGTGGGGGAGTTTTACTTTCCTCCTATTCGCAAATTGGTGCAAAAACTTATCACACAACTAATCATAAGAAAAAATAGATGCTGGTTCCAGCTTCACAAACCAATCAAGGGCCACTCCTTGGAACGTGGTCACCAGCATCTTTGCATGGATGTACCCATTGTGCCCATGCAGCTGCATCATGTGTTCAAACTGCAATAGGTGCTTGTTTGGTCCGTGGAGCCATCGTACCTCAGGAGTTTGATTGGAATCTTAGCATCGACGGCGATGCGCTTGTCGATGACCTCCTGAACGAACGGTGAATCTCACTCCCTTCGGAACCTCTGTGACCCGTCTGGATGAAGTGTTCTGTCCACGTTCCTCTTTGAGATCTCCTCCAGGTGCCTGTTCAGTTGTTGCACCTGATGGGATACCTCCTCCCATTCCTGCTGATCCGCCTAAGATGCATTTCTGCCTGGTCTGAGTTTGGAGCGCCCGACCCTATCATGCTGCAAGGCTCGAAGGGGCCGAACGTTATGGTCAACAGAATCTGCTACCTCTTCCCTTGGCGGGGGCCGAGCCGCTTCCCCAAGAAAATGACCCGGACTCATTTCCCTTCTTGACTGGGGCCTTCGCGACTCCTATCATTGGGAGTTCTCTTCTGGTCACGCCCTCTCCGGCGCTGCAGGCTAGGGTGTGGCACTGACTACCGGCTCTGGCTGCACGGCATGTCTGTTTAATGCGGCCGAGAGTTAGGCCGAAATCTACGCGAAAATCTGCTTACTGATAAGCTGCATTAACTGGGGCATCGTTAATGCGACCACGGGCTCAGGCTGAGCGCTGGATCCTTGGACATTCGGCTCTGGGCACTGTCGAAGGGGATGGGAGTTGGACCTCCTATTTTCTTCTCTTCTAGATGGAGCCCGCCTAGTGTTTACCAATTTCGATAGAGGATTCAAGGTTTCCCATAGACGGCGCCAAATGATGAGGGTTCATTTCGTCGGATATGGGTCAAACTGTGGGTTTGGATGAGACTCGACCTGGATGGTCGGGATCCTTATTTCGGTGGGATGAATCCTGTAATCACAGCAAACGTTAGGCTAGCTGAGGAGCCCTCTGCTTAGGCCCTCCGACGCTCAAGTCAGTAGTGATCGACTAGAAATATCGAGCAGCGGAGTAAGGATTTTGAGTATATGTGAGTATGTACCTCTAGAAAGCTGGAATGAGGGTATTTATATCCTCCTTCCTTTGGGGAAATGTCTGGGATGCCCCTGGTACACCCAGGGGCCCGCAGCCTTGTGCCAGGGGCAATTAGTCATTTCCCTGACTTGTATATTTTCAGCTGACTGCCCTTCCAGGTTTCAAGGACATGATAGTACACTATTGCGGCGCCTGCGATGTCAGGCGGTGAGGGGATGGCATGCGCCATTAATTTGGAGGCGTGACACCCGTCAGTGCATTTAATGCGGTGGCCAAGTACTGTACTGTCTCGACCTCCGACTCGACCTCCCAATGGTCGAGTGAGGACGACAAAGCATATGGGCCTTGGGCGCCTGACTGGGCCTGGTGCCGTGTCTCTAGTCGAGTTAGGTCGATGAAGTATATGGGCCTCGAGCGTCTGGCTAGGCTCGGTGCAGCATCTCTGGGCTAACATGGTTTGGGCCTAGACGCTTTGGCCATCCCATATCAATAATATATCTGAAAATCCTTAATATATATTACTTAAATAATGAAAATACAATCAAATATCTTGTTTACTAAATTTTCTTACATATTCATTTGTTCTTGAACGTGAGTGTGTGCGTGTGTGTGTGTGTGTCTGTGCGTGTGTGTGTGCATGCATGTGTGTTAGTGCGGGTGCATGTGTGTTTGCCTGCAAGGATTTAGGCGTGGGTGTGTCTGAAATTGTGAATAAAAAATAAAAAATATTACTTCAATAAATTCATTTACATACGCCTTCGCAATTTTTTTGAAAATTTCTAGTTTAAAAAATAGAAAATAATGAAAATATGTCTGAAAATCCTTAATATATATTTCTTAAGTAACAAAAATACAACTAAATATCTTGTTTATCAAATTTACTCACATATTCATTTGTTATTGAACGTGAGAGTGTGCATGTGCGTGCGAGTGTGTGAGTGTGTATGGGGGTGTGTGTTACTGTGTATGTGTTGTGTGTATGCGTGTGTGTGTGTGTGTGTTGGTATGTGTGTGTGTTTGTGCGTGTGTGTGTGTGTGCATGTGTGTGAGGGAGTACGGGTGTAGGTGAGTGTGTCTATATGGATTTTGGTGTGGGTGTGTTTGAAATTTTTAATAGAAAATAAAATATTTTGGTTCAAAAAAAATCATATATATACCTCTTCGCAAATTTCTTGATGTTTCTAGCTCAAACATGTGTGTGTGTGCATGTGTGTGTGAGGTGGTATGTGTGTGTTTGTGTGTGTGCACGTGTGTGCAAGTGTATGTGTGTGTGTGGGTGTATGAGTATGTGCCTGCGGAGATTTAAGTACTGGTATGTTTGAAATTGTGAATAGAAAATAAAACACATTGCTTCAATAAATTCATGTACATACCTCTTTGCAATTTTTTGAAATTTTCTTGTATAAAAAATAGAAAACAATGAAAATATGTCTGAAAATCATTAATATATATTACTTAAATAACGAAAATACAACCAAATATCTTGCTTATTAAATTTAGTCATATTTTCTTTTGTTATTGAACGTGAGTGTGTGCATGTGTGTGTGAGAGTATATATGCGTGTGTGTGGGTATTTGTGTGTGTGTGTGTGTGTGTGTGTGTGTGTGAGTGTGTGCATGTATGTGTGTAAATGTGTGTTTGTGTGTGTGCGGGTGTGTGCAAGTGAGTGTGTGTCTGTGTGTGGGGGGGGTACGGTTGTATGTGAGTGTGGCTGTGTGGATTTAGTACAAAAATATATATATTGTTTTAAAAAAAATCATATATATACCCCCTTCGCATTTTTCTTGAAATTTTTAGTTCAAAAATTTTAAATGATAAAAATATATCCAAAAAACCTTAATTTTTATTACTTTAATAATGAAAATACAACCAAATATCTTGTTTATTAAATTTTCTTACATATTCATTTGTTATTAAATGTGTGTGATTGTGTGTGTGTGTGTGCGTGTGTGTGTATGTGCGGGAGTTCGAGTGTATGTGAGTGTGCCTGTGTGGATTTAAGTGTGGGTGTGCTTGAAATTGTTAATATAAAATAAAATACAGTGTTTCAAAAAAGATCATACATATGCCCCTTCGCAAATTGCTTGATATTTCGAGTTCAAGAAATTGAAAATAATAAAAATATATCTGAAAATCCCAAATATATATTACTTAAATTATGAAAATACAACCAAATATCTTGTTTATATAATTGAAAATAATAAAAATATATATGAATACACACACATATTCATGTGTGTGTGCGTGTGTGCGTGTGTGTGTGTGGGTATGTGTGTATTTACGTGTGTACATGTGTGTGTATGTGTGTTTGCGTGTGTGTATATGTGCGTGCGTGTGTGCGGGGGTGTGTGTGTGTGTGCCAGCATGGATTTAAGTGTGGGTGTTTCTGAATTTGTGAATAAAAAATAAAATAGATTGCTTCAATAAATTCATAAACATACCCCTTCGCAATTTTTTTGAAAATTTCTAGTTTAAAAAATAGAAAATAATGAAAATATGCCCGAAAATCCTTAATATGTATTTCTCAAGTGACAAAAATACAATCAAATATCTTGTTTATTAAATTTACTCATATATTCATTTGTTATTGACCGTGAGTGTGTGCGTGTGTGTGAGTGTGTGTGAGTGTGTGTGTGGGTTTGTGTTAGTGTGTATGTGTGTGTGCGTGTGCATGTCGTCTGCATTTGTGTGTGTATGTGTGTGTGTGTCTGTGTGCGTGGGAGTGCGGGTGTATGTGAGTGTCTCTGTGTGGATTTTGGTGTGGGTGTGCTTCAAATTGTTAATAGAAAATAAAATTTTTCGGTTAAAAAAAAAATCATCTAGATACCCCTTCACAAATTTCTTGATATTTCTCGTTCAAAAAATTGAAAATAATAAAAATATATCAGAAAATTCTTAATATATATTACTTAAATAATGAAAATACAACCAAATACCTTGTTTACTAAATTTTCTTACATATTCATTTGTTATTGAGCGTGAGTGTGTGCATGTGTGTGTGTGTGTGTGTGTATGTTTGCGTTTGTGCGAGTGTGGGTGTGGGTGTGTGTGTGCAAGTGTGTGCGTGCGTGTGTGTTATTACGGGTGTATGTGTCTTTGCCTGTGTGGATTTAGGTGTGGGTGTGTCAGAAATTGTGAAAAAAAAATAAAAAACATTGCTTCAATAAATTCATATACATACACCTTCGCAATTTTTTTGAAATTTTCTTGTTTAAAAACTAGAAAATAATGAAAATATGTCCGAAAATCCTTAATATAGATTTCTTAAGTAACAAAAACACAACCAAATATCTTGTTTATTAAATTTACTCACATATTCATTTGTTATTGAACGTGAGTGTGTGCATGTGTCTACGAGTGTGTGTGGGTGTGTGTTAGTTTGTGTGTGTGTGTGTACGTGTGTGTCTGTGTGTGTGCGTCCATGCATGTCTGTGTGCGCGGGAGTACGGGTGTATGTGAGTGTTTGTGTGGATTTTGGTGTGGGTGAGCTTGAAATTGTTAATAGAAAATAAAATATTTTGGTTCGAAAAAAGTCATATACATAAAACCCTTCGCAAATTTCTTGATATTTCTAGTTCAAAAAATTGAAAATGACAAAAATATATCCGAAAATCCAAAATATATAATACTTAAATAATGAAAATACAACCAAATACATTGTTTACTAAATTTTCTTGCATATCCATTTGTTATTGAACGTGAGTGTGTGCATGTGTGTGTGTGAGTGTGTGTGTGTGAGTGTGTGTGTGCGGGTGTATGAGTGTGTGCCTGCGGGGATTTAAGTCCTGTTGTGTCTGAAATTGTGAATAGATAATAAAATACATTGCTTCAATATATTTATATACATCCCCCTTTGCAATTTTTTTGAAAATTTCTAGTTCAAAAAATATAAAATAATGAAAATAAGTCCAAAAATCCTTAATATATATTTCTTAAATAACGAAAATACAACCAAATATTTTGTTTATTAAATTTACTCACATATTCATTTGTTATTGAACGTGAGTGTGTGCATGTGTGTCTGTGTCTGTGTGTGTGTGTACACGTATGTGCGAGGGTGTGTGTGTGCATGTCTGTGTACAGAGTGTAGCTGTATGTGAGTGTGCCTGTGTGGATTTAGGTGTGGGTGTGTTTGAAATTGTTAATAGAAAATAAAATATATTGTTTCAAAAAAAATTATATATATACCCTTCGCAAATTTCTTGAAATTTCTAGTTCAAAAAATTGAAAATAATAAAAATATATCCGAAAATCATTAATATATAATACTTAAATAATGAAAATACAACCAAATATCTTGTTTATTAAATTTTCTTGCATATTCATTTGTTATTGAACATTAGTGTGCGTGCGCGCGCGCGCGCGCGTGTGTGTGTGTGTGTGTGTGTGTGTGCATGTGTGCAATTGTATGTGTGTGTGTGCATGTGTGCAATTGTATGTGTGTGTGTGTGAGTGGATTTAAGTGTGGGTGTGTCTGAAATTGTGAATAGAAAATAAAATACATTGCTTCAATAAACTCATATACATACTCCTTCGCAATTTTTTTGAAAATTTCTAGTTTAAAAAATAGTAAATAATAAAACTATGTCCGAAAATTCTTAATATATATTTCTTAAATAATGAAAATACAACCAAATATCTTGTTTATTAAATTTACTCACATATTCATTTGTTATTGAACGCGAGTGTGTGCATATGTGTGTGCGCGTGTGTGTGTGTGTGTGTGCATGCGTGTGTGAGTATGTGTGCGTGTGTGTCTGCGGGAGTGACGGTGTATGTGAGTGTGCCTGTGTGGATTTAAGTGTGGGTGTGTCTGAAATTGTGAATAGAAAATAAAATATATTGCTTCAAAAAAAATCATATATATACCCCTTCGCAAATTTCTTGAAATTTCTAGTGCAAAAAATTGAAAATTATAAAAATATATCTAAAAATCCTTAATATATATAACTTAAATAATGAAAATACAACAAAATATCTTGGTTATTAAATTTTCTTACATAGTCATTTGTTATTGAACGTGAGTGTTTGCGTGTGTGTGCCTATATGTGCGTGTGTGTATGAGTGTGTTTGTATGTGTATGCTTGTGTGTGTGTGCATGTGGGTATTTGTGTGTGAGCATGTGTGCTTCTCTGTGTGTGCGTGTGCGCATGTGTGTGTGTGTGTGTGTGTGTGTGCGTGTATGCGGGGGTCTGTGTGTGTGTCTGAAATTGTGAATAGAAAATCAAATATATTGCTTAAAAAAATCATATACATACCCCTTGGCAAATTTCCTAAAATTTCTAGTTTAAAAAATAGAAAATAATAAAAACATATCCGAAAATCCTTAATATATATTTCTTAAATATTGAAAATACAACCAAATATCTTGTTTATTAAATTTTCTTACATATTCATTTGTTATTGAATGTGAGTGTGTGCGTGTGTGTGTGCGTGTGTGTGTGCGAGTGTTTGTGTATGCATATGAGTGTGTGTGAGAGGGCGTGTGCGTGTGTGTTTGTGTGTGTGTGTGCAAGTGTGTGTGCATGAGTGTGCGTGTATGTATGTGTGCCTGTGTGGATTTAGGTGTGTGTGTGTGTATAAAATTATGAATAGAAAATAAAATATATTTCTTCAAAAAAAATTATATATACACCCCTTCGAAATTTTCTTGAAATTTCTAGTATAAAAAATTGAAAATAATGATAATATATTTGAAAATCCTTAACATATATTTCTTAAATCATTAAAATACAACCAAAGTCCATGTTTGCTAAATTTTGTTACATATTCATTCGTTATTGAATGTGAGTGTGCGCGAGTTTGTGTGTGTATGCGTGTGTGTGTATGTTTGTGCGTGTGCATTTTTATTTTTTTTTTGTGAGAGGGCGTGTGCGTGTGTGCTTGTGTACAAGTGTGTCTGTGTGTCCCTGCGTGGATTTAGGTATGGTTGTGTCTGTAATTGTTAACAGAAAATAAAATATGTTGCTTCAAATAAAATCATATATATACTCCTTCACAATTTTCTTAAAATTTCTAGTTTAAAAAACATTAAATAATGAAAATATATCCGAAGATCCTTAATATATATTTTTTAAACAATAAAAATTCAACCAAATATCTTGTTTATAAAATTTTCTTACATATTCATTTGTTATTAAATATGAGTGTGTGCATCTGTGTGTGCATGTGTGCGAGTGTGTGTGTGCGTGAGTGTGTGTGTGTGTGAGAGAGCGTGTGTGTGTGTGTGTGTTCATATTTGTATGCATGCGTGTGTGTGCATGTGTATATGTGTGCGAGTGTGCGGGTGTATATGGGTGTGCCCGTGTGGATTTAGGTGTGGGTGTGTATGAAATTATGAATACAAAATAAAATATATTGCCTCAAAAAAATCATATATATATACCTCTTAGCAAATTTCTTGAAATTTATACTTCAAAAAATAGAAAATAATAAAAATTTATCCAAAAATTCTTAATATATATTACTTAAAAAATGAAAATACAACCAAATATCTTGTTTATTAAATTTTTTTACATATTCATTTGTCATTGAACGTGAGTGTGTGCATGTGTGTGTGCGTGTGTTCATGTGCGTGTGTGTGTGTGTGCGTGTATGTTTGCATGTGTGTTTGTATGGGTGTGTGTGTGTGTGTGTGTGAGGGTGTGCGTGCATGTGTTTGCATATGTGTTTGTATGGGCGCACGTGTGTGCGTATGTGTGCAAGTGTGCGAGTGTATGTGCGTCTGAAATTGTGAATAGAAAATAAAATATATTGCTTCAATAAAATCATATACATACCCCTTCGCAATTTTCTTGAAATTTCTAGTTTAAAAAATAGAAAATAATAAATATATTACTGAAAATCCTTAATATATATTTTTTAAATAATGAAAATACAACCAAATATCTTGTTTACTAAATTTTCTTATATATTCATTTGTTATTGAACATGAGTTTGTGCATGTGAGTGTGAGTGTGTGTGTGTGTGTGCATGTGGAGTGTGGGTGTATGTTAGTGTGCTTGTATGGATTTAGGTGTGGGTGTGTCTGAAATTGTGAATAGAAAATATAATATATTGCTTCAAAAAAAATCTTATATATACACCTTCGCAAATTTCTTGAGATTTCTAGTTCAAAAAATTGGAAATTATAAAATATATCCAAAAATCCTTAATATATATTACTTAAAAAATGAAAATACAACCAAATATCTTATTTATTATATTTTCTTATATATTCATTTGTTATTGAACGTGAGTTTGTGCAAGTATGTGTGCGTGTGTATGTGCATGTGTGTGGGGATGTGTGTGTGGGTGTGCATATGTGTACGAGAGTGTGCGTATGTTTGGGTTTGCATGTGTGTGTGCGAGTGTGTGTGTTGGTGTATGTGTGTGTGCCTGTGTGGATTTAAGAGTGAGTGTGTCTAAAATTGTGAATAGAAAATAAAATATATTGCTTCAAAAAAAATCATATATATACCTCTTGGAAAATTTTTTGAAATTTCTACTTCAAAAGACAGAAAATAATAAAAATATATTCAAAAATCCTTAATATATATTACTTAAAAAATGAAAATTCAATCGAATATCTTGTTTGTCAAATTTACTCACGTATTCATTAGTTATTGAACGTGAATGTGTGCATGTGTGCGTGCGTGTGTGTGTGTGCGTGCGTGTGTGTATGTTTGCGCGTGCGGGAGTGCGGGTGTATGTGGTTGTGCCTGTGTGGATTTAGGTGTGGTTGTGTCTGAAATTGTGAATAGAAAATAAAATATATTGCTTCAAAAAAAAAATCATATATATACCCCTTTGCAATTTTCTTGAAATTTCATGTTTAATTGCCAACACCCTTTTTTGGGATAAGTGGAATGGCCAAAAAAAACCCCTGTGAAAAAAGAATATACAAATCACCTCCCTGAGTTTTCATAAATCATGCAGCGAGACCCTTTTGAGCACTAGTGTGTGCCAACCACTCCTGGATGCGCCTGGTTATCCTTTTGGACGTGTGAAAAGCCTCTTTTACCCCCATTCTTCCCCAAATAAATGAAAACTCATTTCTTCCTTGTTCACCTGAACATCGAAAGGTAGTAAGTCCACCCCCAAATTTAATTTTTTTTGTTTCAAGCAAGATTATTTTAAAGAATGGCGACTTTTTCTTCCAACAGTGCAAAGAACAGATTCAAACCCACCAAGCCTTCACTTGACCTAAGGTATGGGAGACCTCCAGTATGTAGATGCTTGGCAGACGCTGCTCTTCGAGTGGTTTTGAATGATAGGAAAAGCTCGTTTGGTAGGCTTTACTACTGTTGTGCTATCCAATGTTGCAATTTCTTCAAATGGTGTGTGCCACTTCGAGCAACTTGGTCTCCAAGTGGTCTTCCAGTTATTTGTCCCCAGGATTTTAGCATTGATGCAAGTTATGGTGGTGAGGAAAATGATTTGGCAGATGCTGAAGAAGTGGTTTCTGGGGTGTCACGGGTAGCGGCGTGTAGGAAGGAGAAGAATTCTTCAAATGTTGTTCATGTTTAGTGACTTTTAATAGCTGTTTTAGTTATAGTTTTGGTTGTTGTAGTATTGAAGTAAAGAGATGAAAAGTGTTAGTTTTGCTTATGTTGTTTCTGCAATGTTAAGGCAGTTCATCTAGCTCGGTTTCCTTTCTTGGTTCTATAATCCCGAAAATTAATCAGGGGGGTAAATTGCTATTACATAGCTTATGAATGAAATCATAGGGGGGTAAGTTGCATATTTCTGGAAGAAAAAAATTGCAAGAGTTGAGGGAGTGTGACAACTTATCCAATCAAAAACCAACAAGACCAAATCAATAGGAAACCAACAAAACCATATACAAAAAAGGTTCAAAGTAGTCCAAAGTTTAATAATCTACAAATTGGTCAAAAGAAGACAAGTGACTCTATTTCAATAAAGTGCAATTGGCATTGTTTAATACATTCCAACCACTTATCAAAATAATTAAAGATGTCAAATTTGTATAAATATTCCAAACCCAACAAAAGGTTAAAAAGGCATCTTTTCCCTAGAATCCTATGCCCACAATTACATACATACAAAAGAAACAATTTTTTGACAAAATAAATCTTATTAACAATCTCTCACACCACATCTATAGATGTTGTGCTCTCCTCTCAACTGCCCTTTTTTTTATATTTTACAGCACCTCATTGACAATTTGTTTTTTCTTTGCATATATTAGGATCACTTGCAGCCACACCAATAGGTGGAATTGAAGCTGTTACAGGTGGCCCCCTGGTTGATGCATCAACTGGTAAAGGTGCCTCAGTATTTGGTGCTGCAGCATAACCAGTTGAAGCACCAGATCCTTTCTGAGTTGAGATAGAAGTCATTCTTTTTCTTGGTGCACCTTTTCTTCCATGGCTTGTTTTCCCTAGTAAAGCTGCATTCCTAGGGCCTTGGTAAGTTCTTCTTTTTCCTCCATAAGTTGTTTGTTTCTGCAACCTAAAAAATAAAAAATAAAAAAAAATCAAGCATATGAAATTAAAACTATCAATGAATGAGACATTTTGCAGTAAGGGGTTTTTTTGCATATTTAGTGAGGATTTTATAAATCATAAGGGGTAATATACTAGTTTACAGAGGATTCATACAGAACTAGCTGCAATTGAAATCAAGTAGCCCAAACATAAACAAAAGAACCAAACTTAAATAAACAAGAACCAACCAATGAAAAATATTGACCAGCCAAATCAACAAGCATTAAATTTCAGCAATATTAAAGCAACAACCCAAATGATGATTTGAAACCTCATATTTGCAACAAGCAGAGCTGTATATCAAAGTTATCTAGTAATATAAAGATGTCAAAAGCTGAATAAAAAATAACTTACTGATCTTGAAGGCTGTGTTAGGGGTTCAATAGTGGAACTTTCCCCTACATCATTCTGGCTTAGAAGAGGGACTTGAGAATCTTGGTTCATCACCTCTAAGGGAGCTTGTGCAGTAGCAGTAGCCTGTAAAATGCATATGACTTGATCAATCCAAATAATCAATAGAAATATATACAATTTGTCAATTTAAGTCTAATATATTGACCTTAAAGAGTCTGGCTTTAAGATGAGTAGGGTTCTCGCAAGAAGCTTTGTTGTGACCTCTTTATAGAAATTTTTTACATGTATGTGTAAGCCCCTTCCTTGTTGAAGTAGTCTTATGCAATTCATCAGGACCTCTTCTTCTCACCTTAGCTAGTCTCCCACCTTTAGTTTTGATTTTAGATGGCTTTAGAGGTACAAAGTTAGTTTTAATCTACTCCTTAGGCCCAAGAACCCCATGGATCATGTGCTCATATACCTTCATGTAACTCTCCTTATTGTAGCAATCATCCACATAATCTTCTAATTTCAACATTCTCTCTGAAATTGCAACAGAATCATAGCAACAAGGATAAGCATTTAGCTGAAACATCCCACACGTGCAAGCTTTTTTATCCAAGTCCACAAGGTATCTATCATCTGGATTGTCAACTTCAAACTCTTTACCCCCACACCATCTAGCAATGCAATGCCTAGTCATAATTTGCTACTTATTGATCTTCTTGAGTATGTTTGGGCATATGCTTCCCGTATATTTCTCCATCCTTGCCCTCTTAGTCTGAATCCTAGTCATTAGCTTGCTTCTGATAATTTCAAGCATGCTAATAATAGGTTTGTCCCTTGCATCAATGATATAACTATTAAAAGATTCAGAAAGATTGTTAACTAAAATAACACTTTTGCAGTAAGCAGAAAAATATGACCTGGCCCAATGTTCAGCTGGAACTTTCCTAAGCCACTCCACTGCTATCTCAATATTGTCATTCACTTTAGGATCTTCTGCTTCCAACAGCCTCATGAAATGCTCAAATGCTGTTTTCCTAACAACAGATGTTGCCTTCCAAAATAAGTCCTTAAGCTTAGGTCTACTGAACTTCTTCTTAAAGCTATCATACATGTGTCTCAAGCATTATCTGTGTTCACTATCTGGAGCCACATCTCTCAATACCTCAATAAGTCCTTTTTGCCTATCAGAGATGAAAGTCCATCTCCTGTTCCCAATATCCTTAAGCATCTCCTTCAAAAACCAAGTCCATGTCTCTCTGTTCTCCACTATAACCACTGCCATGGCGATAGGAACCATGTTATCATTAACATCCCTTCCTATAGCAACCAAAAGCTGCCCACTATATGCAGTCTTCAAAAAATAGCCATCTAGACCAATTATTAGTCTACACCTTTCAAAGGACTTCATCATGGCATTCAGTGAGAAATACATCCTCTCAAAGATAAGTGGACCACTGTCTTCAACTTTTCTCAATAAAATCTTACTGCTAGGATTCTTCTCTATAACTGTGGCACAATAATCCCACAACCTCTCAAATTGCTGACCATCCACCCCTCTGATTTCCTGCAATGCATGTCTTTTAACTCTGATCACTTTCCATGTACTCACATTCAAATTGACCTACCTTTGAATAGTATTCTTCAACTTCTCAATTGAAATATCGGGATTGTCTTTGATAATATTATGCACCCTACTTGCCAAATATCTTGCTTTGGCAAGGTTGTTATGATCTGTTTTGGGATATGTATGAGATCATGTGATTGTCTTCACTTGAAAAGTTGCACTTTGCATAACTGGGGAGGCATGTATCCTCCAATTGAATAAGTTGTTCTTGCATTTAGCTATTATTTCGGCATTCTTATTTCCAATCTATTCAAGCTCAAAGCCCTATCTCACAGCCCAATCTCTCAAAGCCTCTCTAAATACCTTTGTATTAGAAAATTTCATCCCCACCACCATGTTAAAATATTTCATCTCTTGCCCTTGTCTAAAATATGGATGCTTTGGATCTTCTTCATCTGAACCATCTAGGTTGATGAGTTCATCATCTGCCCTAGGGTCATTATACCACTCCTCATCTTCTATATGTTTAGCTCTTTGTGGCCTCTTCCTCTTGGGACTCTTTGATTTTATTATTTTTCTCAACTTTCTAAGTTGCTCTCCTCTACCACTATTCTTTTCTATGAAGATATCATCATCACTGGACCCCTCTAAATCTTCTAGCACAAGGCTTGGTGTATATGAATCAAGGTTAATATCACTCTCTGAATCATCTGGCTCATAATCCTTATCCTCTGAATATGTAGGAATACTAGCTTGTGCATCATGGTCCAAAGCTTCTTCACTCTCTACATTCTCTGATTCTTTAGGTTGTTCACTACCTGAATCATCTTGTGTATCTGCATCTGGTGAGACTTCACCTTGTGCATCATGGTCTATAGTTTCTTCTTCTTCTTCAAGATGAGATAATGAAGTCTCTTCAGTTCTGTGCATCTGTTCCTCATCAATCTCCATCTCCTGTAGAAATTGATCTGCATAATGTTCTGCTTCATCTTGATATTCCTGATCAAAATAAGCTCATTCTGCATGTTGATCAAAATGAGCACCTTCTGCAGGTTGTTTTTCCTCATGCTGGACTGCAGGTTCCTTTTCATTGTGGATTGCAGGATCTTCCTCATGATGATCAAAATGAGATCCCTCTGAATCATTTTGAACTGTAGGCACACCTTCATCATGCTAGATTGCAAGTTCTTCCTCATTCTGCATAAATTTTGCTGCTTCTGAATCATGATGGACTTCAAGGACAACTTCATCATTTGTTGCAAGTGCTTCTTCCTTATGCTAGACTGTAGGTGCCTCTTTATTATCAGTTTGCTATACAGGTGCTTCAGGATATTGTTCAGCCATAAGTGTTTCTCCATATACAGTTTCTTCAATTGATTATTGAGATACAGGTGTTGAAGGTTCTTCTGAATTTTTTGTTTCTTCTATTGGTTTATGTTCAACTGCAACTGCTTCTTCTTCATGATGCGCTGCAGCAGCATGCTCTTCTTCCTCTTCTGGCTGAGGAGGTTGTGTACTATGTGTACTAAAACCCCCAAACTCCATCTCTTCTGGTTGTGTACTGCCAAATTCATCTTCAAAATCTACCCCTTGTGTCAATAACCTGATCCTGCCATCCTTATCAATTTCTTGTTCCCTATTTTGCATCTTTTGAAGCTCTTCCAAGCTAATCAGATTCCCATGTTCATCCATCACTTGGATTAGGTCTGCTACCTCCTCCACATAGAGCAAAACTGGTAAATCTATACCTCTGCCTTATCTTTACAAGCCACATATATTATAATCAAGGGTAATCATTTGTTATTTTCCTTAACCCATGTTCAAGTAAAGATCCAGGCACTCTATAGTAGAAATTGACTATGCCTTTCTTGCCTCCATGCTGCACATACAAGTCCCCACAGAATATCCAAGTTATGTGTGCATGTGTGTGTGCATGTGTGTGTGTGCGTGTGTTTGTGAGTGTGGGTATGTGTGTGTTAGCATACGTGTTTGTATGGGTGTGTGTGTGTGTGTGTGTGTGTGTGTGCAGGTGTACGTGTGTTTGAAATTGTGAATTGAAAATAAAATATACTACTTCAAAAAAATCATATATATACCTCTTGGCAAATTTCCTGAAATTTCTAGTTCAAAAAATAGAAAATAACAAAAATATATCCGAAAATCCTTAATATATATTACTTAAAAAATGAAAATATAATAAAACATCTTGTTTATTAAATTTTCTTATATATTCATTTGTTATTTAATATGAGTATGTGCATTTGTGTGTTTGTGTTGTGCGTGTGTGTGTGTGTGTGTGCATGTGTGTGTTGGTGTATATGTGTGTGCCTGTGTGGATTTATGCGTAGGTGTGTCTGAAATTATGAATAGAAAATAAAATACACTACTTCAAAAAAAATCATATATATAGCTCTTGGCAAATTTCTTGAAATTTCTAGTTCAAAAAATAAAAATAATAAAAATATATTCAAAAATCCTCAATATATATTATATAAAAAATGAAAATACAACCAAATATCTTGTTTATTAAATTTTCTTACATATTCATTTGTCATTGAACGTGAGTGTGTGCATGTGTGTGAGCGTATGTTTTCGTGCGTGTGTTTATGTGAGTATGTGTGTGTGTGTGTGTGTGTTTGCATGCGTGTGTGTGTGTGTGAGTATGGGTATGTGTGTGTTTGCGTATGTGTTTGTATGTGTGTGCGTGTGTGCGGGTGTATATGTGTCTGAAATTGTGAGTAGAAAATAAAATATATTGCTTCAAAAAAATCATATACAAACTTCTTTGCAATTTTCTTGAACTTTCTAGTTTAAAAAAGAGAAAATAATGAAAATATTACCAAAAATTCTTAATATATATTTCTTAAATAATGAAAATACAACCAAATATCTTGTTTATTAAACTTTCTCACATATTCGTATGTTATTGAACGTGATTGTGTGCATGTGTGTGACTGCATGTGTGTGTGTTTGTGTGTATGTGCATGTGTGTGTGAGTATGGGTATGTGTGTGTTTGCCTATGTGTGTGCGCGAGTGGCGAGTGTGTGTGCGTGTGTGCAGGTGTATGTGTGTGTGCCTGTGTGGATTTAATTGTGGGTCTATATGAAATTGTGAATTAAAAATAAAATATATTGCTTCAATAAAATCAAATACTTATCCCTTAGCAATTTTCTCTAAATTTCTTGTTTAAAAAATAGAAAATAATGAAAATATATCCGAAAATCCTTAATATATATTTCTTAAATAATGAAAACACAACCAAATATCTTGCTTATTAAATTTATTCACATATTCATTAGTCATTGAACTTGAGTGTGTGCATGTGTGTGAGTGTGTGTTTGTGTGTACTTGCGTGTGTGTGGGGGGTGTGGGTACGTGTGAGTTTGCGTGTGTGTTTGTATGTGTGCGCATGTGTATGGGTGTATGTGTGTCTGAAATTGTGAATAGAAAATAAAATATATTACTTCAAAAAAATCATATACATACCCCTTCACAATTTTCTTGAACTTTATAGTTTAAAAAATAGAAAATAATGAAAATGTTACTGAAAATCCTTAATATATATTTCTTAAACAATGAAAATGCAACCAAATATCTTGTTTATTAAATTTTCTTACATATTCATTTGTTATTGAATGTGAGTATGCGCATGTGTGTGCGTACGTGTGTGTGTGTGTGCGCGCGTTTGTGTGTGTGTGGGTGTATGTGTGTGTGCTTGTGTGGATTTTGGTGTGGGTGTGTCAAAAACTGTGAATAGAAAATAAAATATATTGATTCCAACATTTGTATACCCCTTCGCAATTTTCTTGAAATTTTTAGTTTAAAAAGTAGAAAATAATGAAAATATATCCAAAAATCCATAATATATATTTATTAAATAATGAAAATACAACCAAGTATCTTGTTTTTTAAATTTTCTTATATATTCATTTGTTATTGAACGTGAGTTTGTGCTTGTATGTGTGCATGTGTGTGTGTGAGTGTGTGGGTACGTGTGCGTTTGCATGTGTGTTTGTGTCTGTGTGAGTGTGTTTGTGTGTATGTGTATGTGTGTGTGCGTGTTTGTGTGCTAGTGTATGTGTGTGACAGTGTGGAATTAGGTGTGGGTGTGTCTGAAATTGTGAATAGAAAATAAAATATATTGCTTCAAAAATATCATATGTATACCCCTTTGCAATTTTCTTGTAATTTCTAGTTTAAAAAATAGAAAATAATGAAAAAATATCCAAAAATCCTTATTACATATTTTTTAAATAATTAAAATACAACCAAATATCTTGTTTATTAAATTTTCTTACATACTCATTTGTTATTGAACATGAGTTTGTGCATATATGTGTGCATGTGTGTGTGCGTGCACGCGCGCGTGTGTGTGTCTATGTGTGTGTGCATGTTTGTCAGAGAATGGGTATGTGTGTGTTTGCATGTGTGTTTGTGTGTGCACGAGTGTGTGTGTGTATGCTGATGTATGTGTGTGTGCCTATGTGAATTTAAGTGTGAATGTGTCTGAAATTGTGAATAGAAAATAAAATATATTAATTCAAAAAAAATCATATATATACCTTTTGGAAATTTTCTTGAAATTTCTACTTCAAAAAATAGAAAACAATAGAAATATATTCGCAAATCCTAAATATATATTACTTAAAAATAAAAATACAACCAAATATCTTGTTTATTAAATTTTCTTACATATTCATTTGTCATTGAACGTGAGTGTGTGCATATGTTTGTGCGTGTGTTTGTGTGCGTATGTGTGTGTGTGTTTGTGTGTGCGTGCACGTGTGTGTGTGACTGTGGGTATATGTGTGTTTGCATGTGTGCGCATGAGTGAGAGTGTTTGTGTGAGGGTGTGTGTGTGTGTGCGCGTGTGTGTGGGTGTATGTGTGTCTAAAATTGTGAATAGAAAATAAAATATATTGCTTCAAAAAAATCATATACATATCCCTTCGCAATTTTCTTCAAATTTCTATTTTAAAAAATAGAACATAATGAAAAAATTACCGAAAATCCTTAATATATATTTCTTAAATAATGAAAATACAACCAAATATCTTGTTTATAAAAAATAGAACATAATGAAAAAATTACCGAAAATCCTTAATATATATTTCTTAAATAATGAAAATACAACCAAATATCTTGTTTATTAAATTTTCTTACATATTCATTTGTTAATGAACTTGAGTTTGTGCATGCGTGTGTATGAGTTTGTGCATGCGTGTGTATGTGTGTGTGCGTGTATGTGTGAGTGTGTGTGTATGCATGCATGTGTGTGCGTTTGTGTGTGTGCACGTGTGTGCGAGTGTATGTGTGTGTGCATGCGGGAGTGCGGCTATATGTGAGCGTGCCTATGTGGATTTAGGTGTAGGTGTGTCTGAAATTGTGAATAGAAAATAAAATATATCGCTTCAAAAAAAATCATATATATACCCCTTCCCAAAGTTCTTAAAATTTGTAGTTCAAAAAATTGAAAATAATAAAAATATATCAGAAAATTCTTAACATATATATTACTTAAATAATGAAAATACAACCAAATATCTTATTTATTAAATTTTCTTACATATTCATATGTTATTGAACGTGACTGCGTGCATGTGTGTGTGCGTGTGAGTGTGTTTGTGTGTGTGTGCGCACATGTGTATGTGCATCTGTGTATGTGTGTGTGCGCACATGTGTATGGGTGTGCTTGTGTGGATTTAGGTGTGGGTACATCTAAAATTGTGAATAGAAAATAAAATATATCGCTTCAAAAAAATCATATATATACCTCTTGGCAAATTTCTTGAAATTTCTACTTCAAAAAATTGAAAATAATAAAAATATATCCAAAAAACTTGTAATATATATTACATAAAAAATGAAAATACAACCAAATATTTTGTTTCTTAAATTTTCTTTCATATTCATTTGTTATTGGACGTAAGTGTGTGCGTATGTGTATGCGTGTGTGTGTGTGTTTGTATGTGTGTACGAGTGTTTGTGAGTGTGGGTATGTGTGTGTTAGCATGTGTGTTTGTATGGGTGCACGTGTGTGCGAGTGTGTGTGTGTGTGTACACATGTGCGGGTGCATGTGTGTCTAAAATTATGAATAGAAAATAAAATATACTACTTCAAAAAAATCATATATACACCTCTTTGAAATTTTCTTAAATTTTTAATTCAAAAAATAGAAAATAATAAAAATATGTCCGAAAATCCTGAATATGTATTACTTAAAAAATGAAAATACAACAAAATATCTTGTTTATATATTCATTTGTTATTGAACGTGAGTGTGTGCATGTGTGTATGAGTGTGCGTGCGTTTGTGTGTGAGAATGTGGGTATGTGTGTGTTTGCGTGTGCGTTTGTGTGTGTGGAGTGTGCATGTGTGTGTGTGTTCCAGTGTGGATTTAGGTATTGGTGTCTCTGAAGTTGTGAATAGAAAATAAAATATACTACTTCAAAAAAAACTTATATATACTTCTTGGCAAATTTCTTGAAATTTCTAGTACAAGAAATAGAAAATAATAAAAATATATTCAAATATCCTTAATATATATTACTTAAAAAAATGAAAATACAACCAAATATCTTGTATATTAAATTTTCTTACATATTCATTTGTAATTGAACGTGAGTGTGTGCATGTGTGTGAGTTGTGTTTGTGTGATTGTGTGTGTTTGTGTGTACGTGCGCGTGTGTGTGTGTTTGTATGTGTGCGCGTATGTTCGGGTGTATATGTGTCTGAAATTGTGAACAGAAGAAAAAAATATATTGCACCAAAAAAATCATACACATACTCCTTCGCAATTTTTTTGAACTTTCTAGTTTAAAAAATAGAAAATAATAAAAATATTACCAAAAATTCTTAATATATATATTTCTTAAATAATGAAAATTCATCCAAATATCTTGTTTATTAAATTTTCTTACATATTCATATGTTATTGAACGTGAGTGTATGCATATGTGTGCGTGTGTGTGTCCTTGTGTGTGAGAGTATGGGTATGTGTGATTGCGTGTGCGAGTGTGTGTGTGTGTGTGTGCCTGTGTAGATTTAAGTGTGGGTATGCATGAAATTGTAGAAAATAAAATATACTGCTTCAGTAAAATCATATACATAGCCCTTCGCAATTTTCTTGAAATTTCTTGTTTAAAAATAGAAAATAAGGAAAATATATTCAAAAATCCTTAATATATATTTCTTAAATAATGAAAATACAACCAAATATCTTGTTTATTAAATTTACTCACATATTCATTAATTATTGAATGTGAGTGTGTACGTGTGTTTGTGTGCATGTGTGTGAGAGTGTGTGTCTGTGTGTGTTTGTATGTGTGCGCTTGAGTGCAAGTGTTTGTGTGTGTGTGTGTGTGTGTGTGTGCGGGTATATGTGTGTCTGAAATTGTGAATAGAAAATAAAATATATTACTTTAAAAAAAATTAATATACATACTTCTTTGCAATTTTCTTGAACTTTGTAGTTTAAAAAATAGAAAATAGTGAAAATATTACCAAAAATTCTTAATAAATATTTCTTAAATAATAGAAATACAACCAAATATCGTGTTTATTAAATTTTCTTACATATTAATTTGTTATTGAACGTGTGTGTGTGCATGTGTGTGTGTGTGTGTGTGTGTTTGTGTGTGTGTGCTAGTGTATGTGAGTGTGGGTACGTGTGTGTGTTCATGTGTGCGCGCGCGTGCACGTGTATGTGTGTGTGTGTGTGTGTGCTTGGGTGGATTTAGTTGTGGGTGTGTTTGAAATTATGAATAGAAAATAAAATATATTAATTCAAAAAAAATCATATATAAACCTCTTGGAAAATTTCTTGAAATTTCTAATATATCTGAAAATCCTAAATATATATATTACTTAAAAAATGAAAATACAACCAAATATCCTGTTTATTAAATTTTCTTACATATTCATTTGTCATTGAACGTGAGTGTGCGCATGTGTGTGTGCGTGTGTATGTGTGAGCGTGTGAGCGTGTGTGTGTGTGTGTTTGTCTATGCGTGCGTGTGTTGGTGTGGGTGTGGGTATGCGTGTGTTTGCATGTGTGTTTGTATGTGTGCACGTGAGTGCAAGTGTTTGTGTGTATGTGTGTGTGCGCGTGTATGTGTGTCCAAAATTGTGAATAGAAAATAAAATATATTGCTTCAAAAAAGTCATATACATACTTGTTTGCAATTTTCTTGTTATTTCAAGTTTAAAAAATAGAAAATAATGAAAATATTACCGAAAATCCTTAATATATATTTCTTAAATAATGAAAATACAACCAAATTCTTGTTTATTAAAATTTCTTACATATTCATTTGTTATTGAATGTGAGTTTGTGCATGTGAGTGTGCGTGTGTGTGTGTATTTGTGTCTATATGCGTGTATGTGTGTGAGTGTATGTATGCGTGTGTGTTTGTGTATGTGCGCATGTGTGCGAGTGTGTGTGCATGCGGGAGTGCGGGTGTATATGAGCGTGCCTATATGGATTTAGGTGTGCGTGTGTTTGAAATTGTAAATAGAAAATAAAATATAATGCTTCAAAAAAAATCATATATATACCCCTTCCCAAAGTTCTTAAAATTTGTAGTTCAAAAAATTGAAAATAATAAAAATATGTCCTAAAATTCTTAATGTATATTACTTAAATAATGAAAATAGAACCAAATATCTTATTTATTAAATTTTCTTACATATTCATTTGTTATTGAACGTGCGAGCATGCGCGTGTGCGTGTGTGTGTGAGAGTGTGTGTGTGTGTGTGTGTGTGCGTGTGTGCATGTGTTTGTGTGTGTGTGCGTGTGCCTGTGTCCATGTCGTGTGTGTGTCCATGTGTGTGTGCTTGTGTGAATTTAGGTGTTGGTGTGTCTAAAATTGTGAATAGAAAATAAAATACATTGCTTCAAAAAAATCATATATATATATATACCTCTTGGAAAATTTCTTGAAATTTCTACTTCAAAAAATAGAAAATAAAAAAAAAAATCCAAAAATCTTTAATATATATTAGTTAAAAAATGAAAATACAACCAAATATTTGGTTTATTAAATGTTCTTGCATATTCATTTGTTATTAGACATGAGTGTGTGCATATATGTGTGTGTGTGTGTGCGTGTGTGTGCGTGTGTTTGTGAGTGTGGGTATGTGTGTGTTAGCATGTTTGTTTGTAAGGGTGCGAGTGTGTGTGTGTGTGTGAAATTGTGAATAAAAAATAAAACATACTGCTTCAAAAAAATCATATATATATACCTCTTGGTAAATTTTCTGAAATTTCTAGCTCAAAAAATAGAAAATAACAAAAATATATCCGAAAATCCTTAATATATATTACTTAAAAAATAAAAATACAACAAATATCTTGTTTATTAAATTTTCTTATATATTCATTTGTTATTGAACGTGAGTGAATGCTTGTGTGTGTTTGTGTGTGTGCAAGTATGTGTGTGCATGTGTGTGTGTTGGTGTATATGTGTGTGCCTGTGCGGATTTAGGTGTGTTTGTCTGAAATTGTGAATAGAAAATAAAATATACTGCTTCAAAAAAATCATATATATATCTCTTGGCAAATTTTTTGAAATTTCTAGTTCAAAAAATAAAAAATAATAAATATATATTCAAAAATCCTTAATATATATTACTTAAAAAAATTAAAATACAATCAAATATCTTGTTTATTAAATTCTCTTACATATTCATTTGTCATTGAACGTGAGTGTGTGCATGTGTGTGACCGTGTGTTTTTGTGCGTGTGTTTGTGTGAGTGTGTGTGTGTATGTTTGTGTTTGTGTGTGCGTGCGCGTGTGTATGTGAGTGTGGGTATGTGTGTGTTTGCGTGTGTGTTTGTATGTGTGCGCGTGTGCGCGGGTGTATATGTGTCTGAAATTGTGAGTAGAAAATAAAATATATTGCTTCAAAAAAATCATATACATACTTCTTCACAATTTTCTTAAACTTTCTAGTTTAAAAAAGAGAAAATAATGAAAATACTACCGAAAATTCTTAATATATATGTCTTAAATAATGAAAATACAGTCAAATATCTTATTTATTAAATTTTATTACATATTCATATGTTATTGAACATGAGTGTGTGCATATGTGTGCGTGTGTGTGTGTGATTATGTTTGTGTGTGTGTGTGTGTGTGCATGTGTGTGTTTGCATGTGTGTGTGCGCGTTTGTGTGTGTGCAGGTGTATGTGTGTGTGCCTGTGTGGATTTAAGTATTGATGTGTATGAAATTGTGAATAGAAAATAAAATATATTGCTTGAATAAAATAATATACTTTCCCCTTCGCAATTTTCTTGAAATTTCTTGTTTAAAAAATAGAAAATAATGAAACTAGATCCAAAAATCCTTAATATATATTTCTTAAATAATGAAAACACAACCAAATATCTTATTTATTAAATTTACTCACATATTCATTAGTTATTGAACATGAGTGTTTGCGTATATTTGTGTGTGTGTGAGTGTGTGTTTGTGTGTGCGTGCGTGTATGTGTGGGAGTGTGGGTATGTGTGTGTTTGCGTATTTGTTTGTATGTGTGCGCATGTGTGCGGGTGTATGTGAGTCTGAAATTGTGAATAGAAAATAAAATATATTGCTTCCAAAAAATCATATACACACTCCTTCGCAATTTTCTTCAACTTTCTAATTTAAAAAATAGAAAATAATAAAAATATTACCGAAAATCCTTAATATATATTTCTTAAATAATGAAAATACAATCAAATATCTTGTTTATTAAATTTTCTTACATATTCATATGTTATTGAACGTGAGTATGTGCATGTGTCTGCCTGCACGTGTGTGTGTGTGTGTGTGTGTGTGTGTGCAGGTGTATGTGTGTGTGCCTGTGTGGATTTAAGTATGGGTCTGTATGAAATTGTAAACAGAAAATAAAATATATTGCTTCAATAAAATCATATACATACCCCTTCGCAATTTACTTTAAATTTCTTGCTTAAAAAATAGAAAATAATGAAAATATATCCAAAAATCCTTAATATATATTTCTTAAATAATGAAAACACAACCAAATATCTTGTTTATTAAATTTACTCACATATTCATTAGTTAATGACCATGAGTGTGTGCATGCTTGTGTGTGCGTGCGTGTGGGTGGGTGGGTGTGGGTATGTGTGAGTTTGCGTGTGTGTTTGTATGTGTGCGATATGTGCGGATGTATGTGTGTCCGAAATTGTGAATAGAAAATAAAATATATTGCTTCCGAAAAATCATATACATACTCCTTCACAATTTTCTTGAACTTTCTAGTTTAAAAAATAGAAAATAATGAAAATTTTACCAAAAATTCCTAATATATATTTCTTAAATAATGAAAATACAATCAAATATCTTGTTTATTAAATTTTCTTACATATTCATATGTTATTGAACGTGAGTGTCTGCATGTGTGTGTGTGCGCATGTGTGTGCGTGCGTATGTGTGTGTGGGAGTATGGGTATGTATATGTGTGCGTGCGCATGTGTGTGGGAGTATGGGTATGTGTGTGTTTGCGCTTGTGTGTGCGAGTGTGTGTGTGTGTGTGTGCAGGTGTATGTGTGTGTGCCTGTGTGGATTTAAGTGTGGGTCTGTATGAAATTGTGAATAGAAAATAAAATATATTGCTTCAATAAAATCATATACATACCCCTTCGCAATTTTCTTTAAATTTCTTGTTTAAAAAATAGAAAATAATGAAAATATATCCAAAAATCCTTAATATATATTTCTTAAATAATGAAAACACAACCAAATATCTTGTTTATTAAATTTACTCACATATTAATTAGTTATTGAACGTGAGTGTGTGCGTGTGCTTGTGTGCGTGTGTGCGTGAGTGCATGTTTGTGTGTGCCTGCGTGTGTGTGTGTGTGTGTGGGTGTGGGTATGTGTGAGTTTGCGTGTGTGTTTGTAAGTGTGCGCGTGTGTGCGCGTGTATGTGTGTCTGAAATTGTGAATTAAAAATAAAATATATTGCTTCAAAAAAATCTTATACATACCCCTTTGCAATTTTCTTGAACTTTATGGTTTAAAAAATAGAAAATAATGAAAATATTACCGAAAATCCTCAATATATATTTCTTAAACAATGAAAATACAACCAAACGTTTTGTTTATTAAATTTTCTTACACATTCATTTGTTATTAAATGTGAGTGTGCGCATGTGTTTGCATGCATGTGTGCGCGAATGTGTGCGAGTGTGTGTGTGTGTGTGCGTGCATTTGTGTGTGTGCCTATGTGGATTTAAGTGTAGGTGTGTCTGAAATTGTGAATAAAAAATAGAATATATTTCTTTAATAAAATAAAGAAAATTTATCCAAAAATTTTTAATATATATATTTCTTAAATAATAAAAATACAACAAAAGATCTTGTTTATTAAATTTTCTTACATATTCATTTGTTATTAAACGAGAGTGTGTGCGTGTTTGTGTGTGTGTGCGCGTGTTTGTATGTGTCTGCGTGTTTGGGTATGTTTACAGATGTGCGTGTTTGGGTATGTGTACAAGTGTGCGAGTGTGTGCGTGTGTGTGTGCGGGTATCTGAAATTGTGAATAGAAAATAAAACATATTACTTCAAATAAAATCATATATATACCCCTTCACAATTTTCTTTGAATTTCTAGTTTAAAAAATAGAAAATACTAAAAATATATCCAAAAATTCTTAATATATGTATTTCTTAAATATTGAAAATACAACCAAAGATCATGTTTATTAAATTATCTTATATATTCATTTGTTATGGAGTGTGTGTGTGTGTGCATGTGTGTTTGTTTGTGTATGCAAGTTTGCATATGGGTGCGGGTGCGCATGTGTGTGCATGTCTGTGTGTGTGTGTGTGTGTGTGTGTGTGTATGTGCGAGTGTGGGAGTGTTTGTGCTTGTGTGGGTGCATGTGTGCGAGTGTGTGTGTGTAGGTGTACCTGCATGGATCACTACAAAAAAAATAGCCTTTTGCTATGACTTTTTTCACTACACCTAAAAAGTTGTTCCAAAAGTTGTTCTATTGCTACAAAAATGACTTCGTAGCAAAAGAAAGACTAAAACTAAGAAGTATTAGTTTTTTACTACGGCCAAATATTGTAATAAAAATTATTTATTTGCTACACTATGAAATTCGTAGTAAATATTGAATTTATGTAGCAAAAAATTTGGCTCCAAAATTTGGAGCCAAAATATGTTCTAGCCACTCCAACATCAAATTTTTTTTATTTTTTTATTTTTTTTTGGAAAATTTAAGCACAAATATTTCTTCTTCTTTTTATTCCACAATTTCTCTTTTTTCTCCATTACACTCATAGTTATATTATACAAAGTTAGCATTTATGTTAACAAAAAAATATACAAAAATTGTTATTTAATTTTTTTCTTTTTTGATTTTCTCCTCTTTTCTTTTTCCCGTTTTCTTTCTTCCCTCTTCATTCTATTTTCTTTCCCTCTCTTTTCCCCTTTCTTTTCTCTGTTTTTGCTGTTCTTTCTCACATCTATACGCTTCCTCCCGCTCTTCTGCCCCTCTGTGCAACCTCTACATGCGCCACCACCACCCACTCTCTCACACACACGCGCTACCACCACCTCACAGATAGACCCATCAACAACACTACTCGTACACACGCACCCATCAACACTCCAAACATGCCGCACCTTCAACTACACACACCAACACACACATAGCGCAAATATAAATGGTGAAAGGAAGTCTATTAC